>JABCKD010000938.1:0-29809 GCA_013186415.1 Fusarium sp. NRRL 66088 | reverse complement strand
GACTTGAAGGGGTTCGGGGGAGATTTACCGGGGGAGACATGAGTTTCGGCTCCGGCTTCGTTGCTCGGACTTGAAGACGGCTCGAGTGTCTGGGTGACTGCATCTTGACAACAGGGTCTCGGACATGAAGCTTAACTTGAAAAGATCAACGCAGACTCCATCGACAATGCCTGTTTGGATTATCTGATTGATCAATTGGATATTTTATCCCATTCGCTCCAGTCCCGGGATATGCTAACCCGATTAGCCGACATCGGTGCCATTGCGAAGGCGTCATCATCCAACATTTGTCGCAATAGGTATTTCGCCATTCTGGGGATTAATAATGAAACCTCACTAACATAAACGGGTCCTAACTGGACAGGCAGAAAACAATCAAGATAGATATAAAGAGAATTGAATATCCCAGAGTCAAACAAGATCTACTTTCTTTCCTCTGCAGATTCAAATCATCAGCAACAACATCAATCAAAATGGCTCCTCCTACCGAGTTTATCAGCGTGACCTTCCCCAACGCCTCTACCGAGCTCGACCCCATTCCCGGTGCTGGCATCGATCCCGAGTACCTCGTCCGCTATGCTCGGTCTCTGGATGATCATGAGTTCAACTACACTCTCATCCCCTACCACTCCTCCTCCTTTGACCCCTTCACCATTGGCGCTACTATCCTCGCTGTGACCAAGAAGATCAAGATCGTCATCGCTCTCCGCCCCAACACCGTCTACCCTACTGTTGCCGCCAAGTCACTGGCTACTCTGGATCAGCTCGGCAAGGGCCGAGTCGTTGTCCACTTCATTGCTGGTGGTAACGATGCTGAGCAGGCCCGTGAGGGTGACTTCTATAACAAGGAGGAGCGATATGAGCGACAGGAGGAGTACATCAAGATTCTCCGCCGCGCCTGGGCCTCCACTGATCCCTTTGACTGGGATGGCAAGTACTACAAGTTCAAGGACTTTAGCAGCCATGTCCGTCCTGTCAACGGCCACATTGACGTCTCTGTCGGTGGCTCTTCTGACGCTGCCTACCGCACTGGTGGTGCTCTCGCCGACATCTTTGGCCTCTGGGGTGAGCCCCTCAAGGAGACAAAGGAGCAGATCGACCGCATCTACGCCGAGGCTGAGAAGGCTGGTCGCAAGGACCGCCCTCGCATCTGGGTCACCTTCCGACCCATCATCGCCGAGACCGAGGAACTCGCCTGGTCCAAGGCTCACCGAACTCTTGACGCCCTCAAGACCAACCGACCTTCTCAGATTGGCAAGTTCGCCCCCAACGACAACGCTCCTCAGAACGTTGGTTCCCAGCGTCTGCTAGACATTGCCAAGAAGGGAGAGGTTCAGGACCGCGCTCTGTGGTACCCTACCGTGACAGCCACCAACGCCCGCGGAGCCTCTACCGCTCTTGTCGGTTCTTACCAGACTGTCATCGACTCTATCCTTGACTACGTTGACCTTGGTGCTTCTCTCATCTCCATCCGCGGTTACGACAACCTCAACGATGCTATCGACTATGGTCGATACATCCTGCCCGGTGTGCGAGCTGGTCTGAAGGAGCGGGAGAACAAGGCCAACGGTGCTTCCAAGGAGGAGCCCCCCAAGGTTGAAGCCTCTGCAGTTCCCGAGGCTCCCAAGGTGGTTCCTGTTTCCGCTTAAGCGCAAAAATTGATGGTTTTGACTGGTTGGAATTGAATCCATAGTATGGCGTTTAACATCTTGAACTATCAATAAATTCGTAAAATATGACTCAAACTCCTTTGGCTACCGTGAAGAATGAAATACACGTTCGATATGTTATATTTGAGACCATCTGAAGTATCATGGGTTTCACTGTTTCCGACGATTAAGATACTTTCTTGCGAAAGAACCAGAAATGAAGACACCTGAGGAATGATGCAACATCTCATCAAGTCATATTCCATGGAAACATAACGTCAGATAATAGATCAACGCTGTTCCGGGTAAGATTTCAATAGTGCTATCTTCTCTACTAGTTGTGTCAAATCATAGGAGTGAAAAAAATGATATCCACGACATGGATATGGTTGATGAAAGGCTATCTATGAAAGCGAAAATAAGAAATGCCAATTAGCCTATAAGCTTACCTAGCAACGTGGTTGAGTGTTGACAAAATAAAATTAGGTTCAGCCTAAGACAAGGCATGAAAGATTTAGACTGACCGATATACTCCTGGCCGTAAATGCAGTTTCTCTACAGACAGACATTCTTGTCGGAACCAAGTGAGGCTACTTTGCAAACAGTAACTTTCTCTTTCACAGAACTATTAATTGATCCATTATTAATAAATGAGCCAGGTGGCGGCTGCTACTGAAACGACGGATCCTATCAACTAAGAAAATGAGTTTCAGTTGTTAACCTCAACACAATGGATACCCCAGCACACTGTTTTTTCAACACATTTCTAGCGTATTCAGCTTATTACAGGAGCATATATTGCACCCTACCTTGACGGTTGAACGGAAAATCAAACCCTCTTCAATAACAAAAACCTGTCATGTGTATGGTTCAACCATTCGTCACATTTATCCTAGAGAACCATAAGAGAGAGTATCTGACTTGCTCCCCACAAATATTTAGCTGCGGAGTAACATATTACTTTGTGAAGAGACAGAGTGGTTTCTTTAATGATGCGCAGTTGGCTCGCCCTGCTCTCAACTGGGCTTGACTCAAGTTGAACTCTGCGTCTCAGAGACATGGTGTTTTGGAGCTATAAAAAAAGTACTAAGAAAGAGAAAACGAAGGGTTCGCGCTAAATACCATAAATTGAAAGCGATATCTCTGGGTGTGACGAGAGGAAGCTTAAGCTCCAGAGGAAATGTGATTCGGGGATACACGTGATTGTCACGTGCATGTCACAACTGTTTTTCCCAAAAAGGAAATCTGACTCAAAACACCATTGCTGGCATCATCAACAGAACCTTGCGAATGCTCAAAAAGGTGGCTAATCCCTCGTAATTGAGGGACCAGCTTGGATGATGAATTAGATGCCCCGTACTGGAATCGAACCAGTGATCTTATCATTACTAGTGATACGCTTTACCACTGAGCCAACGGGGCTTGTTGGGGTCTTTGAATCTTGGGACTATAGAGGCGGTGGACGCCAGCCAGCTCCACTGACAACTCCACCAACTGTTCTAGGGTATTTCCTGACGACAGACAGGATGAATAGATAGGTATTAAGCTCTGTATTTATTGCGGCTCACTCTTTAAGGTGATTCGAAGGAAATGACAACATGTCTTCCCAGTCTATTGTCTGGGCATGATTTCCCCCTCTGAACCAAGTGAGGTCAGTCGTTACGGAGTCCTCCCGGGAATCAATTATCCGGTTGCACGATATCGGCTCATCTCAATAACTCGGTGTAGGTTGTTCTGTGAGTCAGTTCAATCTCTCCTAGCCGTAACCGAGCTCTCCAAGGAACATTGATCTCATCTCAATCTCAAAAGCCTCTTTCGGAATCATCCAAATCTGCGTCTCCCGTCCAAAACATCTCCGCGGCCCCACAACCAAAAATGATTCCAAAGATCAGATCACCCCAACTACCGAATAGGAAATTGACTCACGAGTTCAGCTGCGGGAGTGGTTCCAGCCCTGCAGCGTGGCGTACCACGAGGGAGTTTGCGGGGCCACGACAAAGAGTCACCACTCTAACACGAACGCTAAACATGTTGCTCTATTTTGCCCTGCTTAATATCACATCTGTTAGGATCTGCCAATGTGACGTTCAAGGTTTTTAGCATGCGGGAACTATGTACGAAGCAGGCAGAGAATCTTTTCCCCTTGGCGTTGCTAATTCCGTGGTTCCTATACGCGCCCACATCGGGCTAGGGCGCTTTCAGGTAATAAGAAGCATATTGATGCTTGTTGCAAGGGAACCGAGTTGATTCCAGGTATTCGGCTCCGGTTCAGTCATTGACGAGGTGTACCGAGGACCCTCGGTTTGACAATTACCGTGACATGATTGGCCGAGGGTGTTGTTTCATGGATGCACGAGCAAGTGAATTGTATGACTGCCAAGATAAGGGCTTTGGTATTTATACCACCAGCATCCTCGTCTTGTTGGAGAGAATCAGATTCAATTCAATCAAGTTTTTCTTCTCTCACTCTCATCATTCGACAACCATGTATATCAAAGGGCCCCACGGAGAGGCTGACATTTCAGTCCTGCGAAAGTTGATCCGAGAGAACCCTCTCGGTCTTCTCACCACAGCCATCCCTTCTCCCAACTTTGACTTTCTTCAGTCCAGCCATATCCCCTTTGTGCTAGACGTCCAAGATGAGTCAAGCGAGACCGAACTGGGAAAGCTGCGGGGTCATCTGGCGAGGGTGAACCCACAGAGCAAAGCCATGATCGAGAGTCTTTCCGAGAACCCTCAGTTGAACAACGTTATCGAGCAAGACGTTATTGTCATCTTCAACTCTCCGATTCAGCACTATGTTACGCCAAAGTTTTATACAGAAACCAAGCCGACTACTGGCAAGGTAGTTCCCACATGGAACTACGCCGCAGTACAAGTCTACGGCCGCGCCAAGGTCTTTTACGACTCCAAGGCCGATGAAACGGGCCAGTTCCTCACCAAGCAAATTTCCGACCTCAGCCGCCACGCCGAGACTCAAGTCATGGGATTCACAGGCGGCGATAACCCCGTGGATTGGAAGTTGACAGACGCGCCGGATCGGTTCATCCAGCTCCTCCAGAAGAGCATCATTGGCATTGAGATAGAGATTACGCAGATGGGGGGCAAGTTTAAGATGAGTCAGGAGATGGGAATGGGTGATCGTGAGGGTGTCATCAAGGGGTTCTCGAGGTTGGAGTCTGAGAGGGCGCAGGAGATGTCTAAGCTTGTGCAGTATCGGAGTGATCTGAAGGAGGCAAAGAAGGCTCAGGCATGATTTGGAAAGAAACAAAGAGAAGAATTAGGAATAGAATATTATGCTTTCGCAACTAAATTCTCAAGGAACCAAATTCTAGTAAAGCCTTGCTTGACTTGTATCTGTGCGGGATACGAGATCCGACCCAACCACCCAATTTCCGAAACGCTAGGCAATCCTTCTACCGCCATTCCACATTCAACTTCATCTTCACGTTGACATTAATCTTGAGTGTTTTTACAAGATGGCTAAAGCCAGATATTCAAGCCCATCCGAGTTACAGAAACATCAACTGGCCAGCATATTGTCTCGCCAGGATGGACCATCATCTTCCGACAAAAGTCCAAAACCGATGTTGCCCCAACCGAATGAAACCAGGGACACCAGTATCGATTTTAAAAATGCCAACCCGCAGCAGAAAAGCCTCATCTGCAGACTTCCACCCGAGATACGCTCTTACATCTACTTGATCCTCTGGAGGGAGGCCGGTCTAACGCAACATGTTAACCCAAGTGATGACTGGCATGATAAACCTTTCCACTATCGATGCATCATTGAGCAACTCCCTGAGCCTGTTGAACAACCCCCCGAGAGCGTTACCGGTGCGGATACAGCCGCGCAGTCTGATACCGAAGAGCGGGAACCCTTGGAAGAGGGCTGTTACTACTGCCGTTATAAATTCGATTATGGCTTTTGGGAAGTAACCGGTCCTCCGCCCCCGTTGGAAAAGAGCGCATTTTTGCCAATGTTGTTAACCTGCAAAACAATGCAAGTTGAAAAGAATTCCCCTTATCTCATGGTACTAATAGCTTCATAGTCACCTTGAAGTACTTGAGTCGATTGGTCGCCACGTATGCTTCAGCTTCCTCTACTTCCACTACGCATCAAGTTTCTTAATCCAACTTCAACCTCCGATGGCGTACCACATTCGACATATTTGTATCATACAGAACCTTTGCGGCGAAGAGTGGCAGTATCAACATGAATGGATTAAACTAACAAAGGTCTTTTATCAACTTCCAAAGTTGCAGCGCATAACCTTCTTCATGAGTTTGGATCAAGTCGGGTGGCGACGCGGGCTGCCTCGTCAAGAGGTCCTGAATCCAAGACTTTGTTTCTGGTTCGCGTGGTTGCCTCCTCATATAAAGTTGGAGGTTTCTATTCCTTGTGACTCATTGCATGACACAGAGGTGGGAGAGACGGGCCATTTCTTCCGATTTTTAAAGATGAGTGGCGGTTTGGTTGAGGGGGCTACTCTGGATATGATTCTTGGGGAGGATTATCCCAAAACTCGGCCAGAGGTTACACATTACCCTCGTCTTGAGTTGCCAGGGTAGTAATCATTTGGATCAATACTATTTCAGAATGTCATAGTTCGTTACGAAAAGGCTTAGGTCTCTACATGAGAGCTTGCTTGTGAAGTGATGGGAGTCCTTCTTCTTCCAGTCGGATAATACGTCAAAGAGCTCCCGAACGGCGTTGGTCAAGATGAACTTGTTGACCCTGTCCTCGGGAATCGTTTCAGGTACACGGTATTTCTCGCAATCGTATTCCGTAAGTTCTAGGCGGAGCCATAACCATCGTAGGAGCGGTCGTCGACGACCTTGGACAAGAGCGGCGAACTCGGAAACGTCGGATTGGTGGAGAGTTGGGCTGGAGTAGGTCTGGTCGCGTCCAATACCGCAAAGCAATGTAATCTAGATGCCACTGCCTGTTGTGGGTGATATTTGCCGTCCTCTTCCGCGATATTTTTCTGGGGCCACCGACCCCGTACTTTTCCTAGTGTTACGCGGGGGTGAGTGAAGAAGAACGCCCCTGAACCATGGCCAAAAGGTGCACTCTGCCCAATACTTAAGAAGATGCAGGCAGGCGATGATTTGGTAAATCCCCTGCGCGGTCGTTGTGGATCCCATCTCGATCCCGTGCCAAATAGTTGTCTTTTTTCCGTTGTATGTAGTTACCACAAACTCCCACTCGTCATCGGCAACAAGGATTGCCGGGAGAAATTCAGGGAGGGTGGCCTTATGTGAATATTCCGGGGCATCAGCCTCGCAAACTCTTAGCAGGTTTTCTAGACACGCCCACCGTGCAGCCTCCCACTTCCCAAGGTCTAATACACATCCCTGAGTGTTGATGCTCAAGGCTAGTGGGAAATCAGTAAGAGGTCCAAAATTTGTGTGGTTAATTTCTGTACGCGCACGGCTTTCATATAGTCGATCAATCCTATTCCTTTCCCTCCCATATATGTCCTCGTGGAGCTCTAGGTAGACGCAGAAGTCGGCCATGTGCTTGCAAGTTGAGGATTGAATGTAGCCGGGAGAAATTGACGCGTTGAAACTAAACAGCAGAGGGTGGTAAGATTTGTGGCAAGGTTATTGAAGCATGGGAGGTTCTTACGTCCAAAGGGAATTCGGCATACTCATGTAGCCATCCGGTTGCTGAAAGGCCAAGTCAAGGATCCGATTGTTGACTCCCATGTCCATGCTAGTACCAAAGTTGTAGAGATCCGCAAAGTGGCCACATTGGTACCGTTTGTCAATGATCTTGCGTACGTCTTCCGGGGAAGGGATCTCCCCAAGATGTTGTCGTTCTTTAGAGTAGTATTTCTTACTCTTGGATCCTTGTCTGGCCCACTCCATGTCTTCGTCGTCGAGCTTGTTGAAGCGGCGTCGGGTTGAAGTCGGTAAAATGCCTACCCCGTTGCTGAACTGTCGGATCTTCTTAAGCAGGGCATCTAGGGATGGTGGTGTTGGGTCGAGCTTGTCAAGTTTCTGTTCCTTTAACATAAACCACTCATCGTCCAGGCTACCTATCGAGGAGGTCTCTGAGATGTTCGATTCGCCATCCTCTCTCGGCAAGGCAGAGGATGGAGAGCTTGATTCCCTTGATGCTGTCTGCGTGGGATCGCTGCTGTGAGACGTCTGGGGCCCTTCATCAATATCGATCAGCAGTTGGGTGGGTCTTTCTGGCCCAGAGGTAACGGGAGTGCCATCCTCGGTCGCTTCTCTCGGTGGTTCAGGAGTCGGGGGCTGAAGCCGACGCCGCTTGGAAGGTGGGCTCGGATCTGCCGCCACAGGGTCCGGCTGATTGTCACGATCCGATAGCACCGTGTCGAGCCATGTATTAGGCAGATGGCCAGACATTTAGATGGTAGTATCTGCGCTTCGACCAGAGCCCCTAATGCTAGATTGGCGCCTGGGGAAAATCAGATCACTCTCCACAAGCGGGGTGTAATCAATCTCGCTTGAGGCGCAGCAGCACTCACGTGATGGGCATACAGAGGTTAGGATTAACCCAGGTGGTAGAACTAGGTATGTTAGACTCACGAAACGGCATGTGAAAAGACGCATACGTGCCCGAGACTGTCACCAGAGATACAGTCAATGCCGAAGGAAATCCGGGACGTGTTGCCGAGTGGTTCCCTTGGCTGAGAGCAATTCAAGTGGAGCCTGTTTGTGATTGTGATGGATCATGTTGCTCTTCCCTCATCATCAGCAACTCGTCTCTTATTCATGTTTGTCGTGACAGGAACTTGTCGACACTCGCTGTCAACCCCGGAATAGATACCCGGAAAGGAAAAAAAAGATCGAAGAGCAAGAAGGTAACTCGCAAGAGACCTCTGTCGTTCCGAATACTGTAATACACAGACCTGGACAAGCCTCAAGCCTCATCTCGATAATCTCGGCCGCCGTCCGATCACGATAGCCGACAAGTCCGTGCCGGAGCCAACATCAGCCCACCAATTCCTCCCAGAACCAAGCGGGTCCGTCTCGGTAGTTTTCGCGCCCGACAATCCGTGGAGCGAACGACGGCATCCGGGCCACCACGTGGAGTCGGCCATTGGGACTCGATCCGTGTCCGTCTCCAGACTCCAGAACAGTGGGCAAACTCGGTTTCCACTCACACAAAACTCATTAAGCTTTAGAGGCTCTCCAAGTCGTTCTCTGGAGAGAAACCACTGCTCCCACGTGTGTCGTAACGTCGATTAATCCTCCGGGGCGTGACTATCACGAGGCTTTGATCTGACAGGCCTCATACCGAAACAAGGCATGGCCGCCCACTCTCCCCACGCCCATAGACCAACCGCAATCCGGCCGATTGCTACCTTGAATGTCGCGTCCGTCACGTATCGCGTCGTCAAAAGCCTCCCGAGCAACGAATCAGCGGCCCCACGTGTCGGCGTGGGTCGCCGTGTGGAACCTGCATCGGGATCGAGATGAGGGGTTTGAGGCGGGCCCGTGGGAGCTTCGAAGCTCGTTCTCGGCGAGTCAAGTGTGACGGAATGCGAATGTGCGTATAGAAACTCGGTTCATGATTATTCTGGACAAGACTATCTCGCGTTTGCCGCCCAGAAGTCGTGAGTTGACTGCTTTAAGCGACCGGAGGTGGGGGTTGGAAACAAGGCGAGTTGAGATATAAACACCAAACACCTCAGGGCGACGCTTGTGGTGGGGGCTTTCTTGGGGGGCCAAGAATATTCTCTCTCATTCTTCCAACTTCTCTCCTCTTCGAGGACCTTCTCTGTATTCATTCACTTGTTGCTTCCTTGCTGAATCTCCGCAGCAACCAACTCAAATTGCATCATCATGGACAAGGCGACCCTCTTGACTGCTTCCAGGGTGGAACTCTCCGTTTCCGCCCATCCCCGCTCCGATATCATCAGGTTGCTTGACCCGGCTCTAGAAATTGCACTTCGATTTCAGAGCCTCGTCAGTTCCGTCTCTCTCTTCCTTTGCCTTCGCGCATGGCTTCTCACGAGCATCACCTTCGCTGGTGTCTTCTATGCGAGCAGAATTGTGGCCCTGAAAGCCTTTGTTGCGACAAAGTTTAGTGTTTCACACGGCTTCAACATGTCGAGCAAAGCAGTCGTTGGTGTGTGGAACTCGAGAAGCGTTCAGAGACTGCGAAAGAAGCTCTGGTACGAATTCGCCGTATTCGTTCTCGGAAGTGGCAACATGGTCTTCCTCATGCTCTTCTGGCCTGGGTGGTGGCTGCTCGCAGGCGCATGCTGGACTGTCTGGATGCTCTTCGGCTGAGCTCGTCTTGTCCTTGTTCGAGTTCGCTTGTGAACTTTGAACCAAATTCGATACGTGACCATCGGTGCATAATCTGTCGTCAAACCATACCCACTCTTCGATACGATATCAACATTCCATAACCGCCAATCCGACCATTTCAGCGCGAGAAGAAAAAGGTATTCCCGCCAGCGTCCTTGCGCACCTCCTTCCCGTAGTCCTTCTCCGGGTCAAACTCCTGCCACATACTCGCGGGGAAGATATGTTTGTTCTTCTCGTACCACCGCCGATCAACAACCTTGGTCAGAGACGGATCATCGGTAGCGCCCTCGAGGCTGTCGACATCTGGAAGAGCTTTCACAGCAGCTGCCTTGGAGGCAGGCGTGACGAGGGGATCGCTGGGTTTCACGTCGTCGGTTGTTTCGGGCTTTTGAGGGGGTTCCGGGCTGTAGTCGAATACAGGCTGTCCGCCGGGGCCGAGGGTTTTGTTCATGGCAAAGAAATAGAAGTCATAGTGCTGGACAAACAATTAGACACATTCAACGACATACGTCGCAGACAACTCACATGTGGTATAATGACTGTTCCGCGGACAAGCATAAGATCGTCCACGCCAACTCTTGCCCATTCTCTCCGAGCATTCGCTTTTTCTCCCACCCCAAGCTCAGCGCCAACCTTGCGACTCTTGTCCAAAAACACCCAGACGTAGTCACCTTTCTTAACACGGACAGTGCCGCCAGGGATGTTGGAGCCGTCGTAGAAGACAAAGGGTATCGCGATTTCGGTCGCCTTGACAGCTTCTTGGATAGCCAAGAACTCGCGACGGAGGGCTTCGCGTTCGGCAGCTTCTTTCCGGAGTGCGCTCTTGGTCATGGCCTTGGGGACGATGCCTACCGAGGCATTGGCCTTGAATTTCGACTTCACGTCGCTATCGCTTCCTTCGGTATCATTTGCGCTGTCCTTTTTCGCCTTTGGTGTTGGCTTCGACGGGGCGGCATCTTCGTCGCCTTCTTCGTCATCGAATGAGAGGAGCTTCTTGCCCAGTTTCTTCTTCTTCTGCTTCTTCACGGGACGTGGGCCGCTTCCCGTGTCACTGCCACCGTTGTCAGGAGTGCCTGTCAGGGAGCGATCCGGTGTGGACGTGCCTGAGAACGCGGCCTCGCGAGCTTCGCGCTCCTGCTGCTCGAGGACCTCGGCGCGACGCTTGCGGAAGTCGGAGAGGGCGACAAGGCCGACCGTGTGTGTGGATAACCGTTCATGAGTCGTCTTGTTCTGCGGCGTGAACCGCGATGAGCCTTGGTCGGACATTGTGGGCAAAGAATGTTGAGTAATTGATGGAAGGGAAGCTGGAAGTTGCGACGAGGCGACAACGAAATCGCAGTCCCGTGATCACGTACAGTTAGACTGAGTTGTTGGCACCGTTTTTGTGCGTAAATATTAGTGCACACAGTGCGGGGTACGAATGGGGTCTGCCAGCACAGGTCAGGTCAGCTTAACAGCAATTGAATCAGCCTGGGTACTTCAACTAGAAGGAAATCAAGCTTCAAGGATGAGCGACATACACAACATGGTATAGCGGTGATTTTAAGGATATGTAAACTCCGTTTTCAGTAACTGAATAACTATGCCATGCACCTTGATCGGATGTCCCCTTCTCCGCACCCTGCACCCGCATACTCACGTCATTCATTCAACCTCAAGTTGATCAACTCATGCTATTCTACACCTTGATACGCCCAAGACTTTCTCCGTTTTCAAGACTCTTGACACTCTCAAGTCAAACTTTGAAGCGCACCATGGCCAACGTTGATACCTCGCTCCCTGCCGAACCCTCGGGCGCTGCGGCCGAGTTCGCTGCCCGCCACTCAGAGGAGCACCCACTGAAGCTCTACGGCGGCTGGTTCTGCCCCTTTGTCCAGCGATCGTGGATCACCCTGCACGAGAAGAATGTACCGCATCAATACATCGAGATCAATCCTTATAAGAAGGAGGCATCCTTCCTCGCCATGAACCCTCGCGGTCTCGTCCCTACCCTGGCTGTACCTGTCGGCCCTAAAGGCGAGGTGCAGAAGCCCTTGTTTGAGAGCAACATTGTTTGCGAGTACCTGGATGAGGCGTATGCGGATGAAGCTATCTACGGTCCTCGGTTGCTTCCCTCGGATCCTTACGAGAGGGCACGATGCAGACTCTGGATCGATCACATCAGCTCGCGAATCATCCCTGCTTTCTACAAGCTCCTCCAGCACACTCCTGAAAAGCCCTACAGTCTGGACCAAGCCCGAGAGGAGTTCCACGGCCAGATCAAAACCCTCGTCAAGGAAATGGATGCCGAAGGACCCTGGTTCTTGGGCGCCAACTTTAGTCTCGTGGACATTTGCCTGGCGCCTTGGACCAAGCGCCTGTTCTTGATCGATCACTACAAGAACGGCGGGCACGGAATTCCTCAGCCTGGTGGCGGGGATGATGAAGGCATATGGGCGAGATGGAGAAAGTGGAGTGATGCCATTCTTGATCGCAAGAGCGTCAAGGAAACATGGAGCGTTGACGAGCGATACATCATCGCTTACAAGAGGTATGCTGATGATACTACTAATTCTCTTGTAGGTCAGGCTACGAGAGAGGGCAAGAGGCTGCCGTAGAGTAGATGGTTGGGAATAGAATCTTGATGGTGTGTGTCACAGGCACTTATGAGTTCATGGAATAGCTACCATGAATTAATCATTAGCTAGCACGATGATCTTTCTATCTTAAATCCAGAGGATATTGCCAAACCCTTCCAGATTATTAAGTGAAGTCCCTTGTGTGAGCTATCCTCCGGGTTTTGGGATTGTTTGGCTTTTTTTCTATTTATTTAACTGATTGAGGTCAATCAGCAAGTATACCCTGCCCTTCTCTAGGGAACTAAGAGGGTCAGAAACCCTGGGGGCTCGAAACACCTCAAGTTCTCTTACCCCCAGTCCCTGAGGATGCTCTGAGGTGTGCCAAGTGACGGAGCAAGATTAGGTACTGACAGCAAATATGGACTTCCAGATACAGTTTACAGGATAGCTAGGTAAGGTTTAGCTTGTAATCTTTATGAAATACTGCTGATGAAAAGAATCTTATTTATGGCTTTGAGTTGAAAGACTTAAATCTAAAAGGGATCCCGAAGGGTCTCTAGGGATCACAATGGCTGCGAGGACAGTGCAATCATTAGAACACCAAATAGAGAGCCGGAAGAAGTCATTGAATATTAAAAAGTCCTATAATAGAAAGCTAAACTCCAACTCATACATAATATTCCGCCCACAGGCTCTTGCAGTCAGAACCAATAGCCGGATTCCACTTAGGGGTTTGGTATGGTGATCTTGTAGTATTTCTGAATCGAGGCGCAAGTTATTGTGGACTTGACGAGATGAAACTTCCTGCAGTTACTAGTCATACCGGCCTGGATAGGCGTAGGTGTCGAGATGCCGTTGCCGGGGTTAGTTAGTGTTGGCATCTATCCAATGACACCCACATAGACCTTATAGTCAGCCCATAGAGACGTATACTTAGACCCAACGGCAGGATTCTACTTGTAAAAGTCGACGAAGGAAGTCTTATAGTAGTTCTGGATGAACGCGTAGGTAGTGGTTGATTTGATGAGGTGGAACATGTTGCAGTTCTTGGTTATGCCCGTCTGAATCGGCGTGGGCGTTGAGATGCCGTTTCCAGGTGTTGTAGGGGTAGGTGTGTAGCCGACGACGCTGACGCAGACGTAGTAGTTGGCAAGAAGGGATTGGCAGTTTGTGCCTACAACCGGGTTCCACTGGTAAAAGTCTGCCAGGGGCAGCTTATAGTAGTCTTGAATAGACAGGCATGTCGTGGTTGCCTTGACCAGATGGAACTTGTTGCAGTTGCTGATCGTGCCACTCTGGATGGGTGATGGTGTTTCGATCCCGTTGGTAGGGGTGCTGGGCTTGGTTGGCGTGGAGTCGTGCCCAATGATGGAAACACATGTGTATATGTCTGCTGGAGTTCCATGTGGTGAACTGGGCCAGAGTGATACCATGTTTGGCAGCGATAGCAGCACAGCCTTTGCCTTTTTGAACAAGGTAGAACTTGTCACAGTTGCTGAAGATGCCGGGCTGGACCGGGTCGGGGGTTTCGACCCCGTTCCCGGTGGTGGTGGTTGTGGTGGTCATTGGAGGAGTAGTCTTTGAGGGGACAAGCTTGGTGGTTGTAGACTGGACTGTAGTTTCTGGTTTGCTTGTGCTGCTGCTGACTGGAGCCTCTTTGGCTTGCATGCAGTAAGAGTAGCCCTCTTCGAAGTTCTCGCAAGTCTCTGTAATGGAAGGGTTCTGAAGGACCCAGAGTTAGTGATAACTCAGTACCTTGGAAGGAAGGATAACTGGACTTGCCCATTTCAAAAATTCCTCCATTGAGATATCCCATGCCCAAGGCAATATATCACAGGGAAGAGACCCATCATTGTCATAACAGAATGCATAGTTCTCAATGGTCATGTCAAGTATTTTGAAGTAGATAGGCTAAAGGGAAGTTTCCGTCTGGTGATCAGTCTTGTCACACGGACAATGCGTGCTATTCCCGACGTCCAATGGGACAGCAGATTAAATGGCCAAGCCTTGGCAAGGTTACACCGTAGACCACTTCATAAAGACCACTTTGAGAAGCGAACCCCCCCCTGGGGCAACAAGGTGCTGACATGGCCCGGCCCGAAACCCCTAGCGCACGCAGGCCCCGGATGGGAACTGCAGATAAAGTCGCCGCAAGATCCCGCCTCCTGTTGCTCTTCACCAACATCATCCGACCCCGGATTCTCCACATTGATTTGACCGACACTACCCTCTCGAACTTTGAACCAACAGAGTCAAGAGAAAGTGCGAAATGAAGTTCTCTCAGGTCTTCTTGTAAGTGTGACCGACCCCCCTTAGTGGTGCGTTAAACTCTACCTGGCTTTGATCCTTCTAACCGCCAAGAGCAGGGCGTCTTTAGTAACGTCTGCATCACTTGGCATGCAGAAGAGGGAATCATCGGCGTTTCCTATTGATCTCGAGGTAAACCTCGTCTTTCCACGGCTCAACGAGACATATCGCCCGGTCTACCCCTTCCCTATTGTCTTTGCCATTACGGGGGCGGCTGAGG
The DNA here is from genome assembly GCA_013186415.1 of Fusarium sp. NRRL 66088. Taxonomy (NCBI): domain Eukaryota; kingdom Fungi; phylum Ascomycota; class Sordariomycetes; order Hypocreales; family Nectriaceae; genus Fusarium; species Fusarium sp. NRRL 66088. The sequence continues at coordinate 14,783 of JABCKD010000938.1, read as the reverse complement.
CCTGGCCCTACGGGTTCAGCTTCAGTTGGTGGATGGAGGGCAACCACAGCTATCCCATCCATATCGACGACATGCCCCTAGCCTCAGGCGAGCTTCCAAAGGAGAGATTCTTTACCGTGGGGCAACTCGAACCGGCCGTGGAGCCGTACTACTTTATCGACGGCAAGGGCCTTGTTGCCAACTCGACTTCTACGGAATGGCAGCTTGGTTGGGAATTCTGGATCAGCCAGGAATGTGAGCCTGGCGAGCATGGAAGCTACTCGAAACGGGGCGAGATTGGATGGTTTTCAACCTCTCCGAACGGTTCCTTACCCAGCATGGCGGCGACCACTGAGAAGTCATGTCCTCTCGAGGTCATGCATCTCCGATTTTTAGAAAACAAGACAACCCCTGAAGATGTCAAGGAGTGGCGATACTCGAACAGCTGCGTGGTGGTGACGGACCAAGAGGGATCCGGAGACTCGTGCAAGATTGACACCGGACCCAAGTTGGATTCACTCGTTGCCGCCAAGATGCTCGAGGTTGCTTCGTGCCCAACCAGCCAGTCGTGGCCAGATGAAGAGAACCTCCTTGGCTCAGAGTCATGCAGTTTCCTGTATCCCGAGCCAGCCGAGGAGGATGCGGCAAACGTTTTATCGCACTCGATGAGCTTTTGGGTAGCTCTCGGAGCCATTGTCTTGGGCTTTTGCATCGTGTGATACGCTAGCATAGATCTAATCTCCCCAAGTGGTTTAAATGTTGACTAGAATTATGTTGTTAAATCATGTCACACTTCTGCCGGCGGCGCAGCCTACAAGTTTTTCAAAGTCATCATGTGAAAAGATCCAATGCAACTTGTTGCATCTTGCCACAAAAAAGGCCCTGGAACCAACACGCTGTTGCATCGAGACAACGCAACCGGCACGTTTATCCGCCAATGGTTCCCCTGCCAAGACTATCTGCCAAGAACATCCATCATGACCTACACGGCCAATGGGACTATGACCACAAGTGGGCTTCTCCGAGTTGTCCCAAGGGAGACTGCCTACGCTCTCACGTCAACCTGACCGAAACCTTGAGTGCCCTATCCATGATTCCAAGAGCTGGCGTACCGTCTACCAAGGTCATCGTCGGCGTCATGAGCTATGGCAGATCATTCAAGATGGCCAAGGCAGGGTGCCCATGTGCAAGTTTCTCAGCTCTTCAACCGAGTCCCTGGCCAAGAAGGGCATATGCACTGGAACAACCGGATACATCTCCAACGCCGAGATTGACGGTCTCATCGGTCGGCGTGCTAAGAGCATCAAGAAGTGGGTAGACGACAGCGACTCGGATATCCTGGTCTATGATGACACATGGGTGGCGTGGTATATATGTCTGACTTGACCAAGCAGAAGCGCATATGCAAGTACCAAGGCCTCGACTTTGGTGGTGTCACCGACTGGGCGGTAGACCTGCAGAAGTTTGGCCGGTCAGAGGGCGGGACATTTATCGAGATCATCGAGGAGGATCCGGAGGGCAAATGGATGACCAAGGATGGCTTCGACTGCCTGAACGAAGCTGTCAAGAATGCATCCATGCCCGCTGGCGACCGGTGGAACAAGCTGCGGGCCCCTTGCGCCTGGCTAGACGTGGTTCAGAACTGGCTGAAGGAGAAGGATGACCAGGACATGGATATGGATGAATATCCAAATGACTTTGGCAGATCCATGTCGATGCTGCTGGATGGGCCTGAGAGCTTCAACTGTGCCACCCTGCCGACCAGCGGCAACGGCTGCAAGGAAACCGAAAGGTGCTTCATCACGGATGATTCAGGGCCTACTTCGTCTTTCATCATCAATTCTTTCGCCGCAATACATACGGTAAGCATTTGCCTTTGTCAGTGGTTAAGAGTGTGCCTTGTTCTAAATGGATGGGCTTTATCCTTGGTTTTGCAGCTTTTCAAAAGCCTACGCAACGCAATCCTAGACGCCGAGAACACGATACAGTCAGATCTTGGGGAAATTGGTAGACTTGTTTTCACCCGACGTGGACGACTCGGCCGAATTCAACCTTGTCGCAGACATGGTGGGAGTAGCCTTGGGCATGTTTTCGGCGCCCGCGTTTAACAAGAATGCGTCTTAGTATATCATATACACTTACTGACATCTATCTGTTGCTGACTTTTTTTTTTCCCTTAGTGATACGACATGGCGCCAAAGGGGATGATGACCTGAAGGATTTCGTTGCCAACTCGGCATCCCGGGGAGCAACGATTGCCAAAGATGTTCAAAACAGGTAGGGTTACCAATTGAGATTGCTACATTGTTCTTTTTAACAAGGTGCAATAGCAAGAGAGAGACGGACGCGAGCAAAGTCGCAGGAAAGCTGAGCCATGTCTCAGAGACGCGACAACCGAGTTCATGAAACAGGCATTCAAGGGTGACGACAAGCCGGTCGACTACATCAGTGAGATGATGGCCAAAGGCCGGCGCTACTACATACTCGCCCCCCAACGGCGACGCCACAAGCTGCAGCAACCAGACGCCGCCAGACCACGGCGGAGAGCCCCCTTGCAATGACCAGCTTCGCGGAGAGAAGAAGAGGGGCGGCTTCCCAACTCCAAGAACTACGACTTTCTTCTCGAAAGGAATGCCCAAGAGATCGACATCAGGGCGCCTGGTATCGTCAAGATTCTGGTGTGCTCACCAGAAAAGGCGAGGAGTGGATGGAAGTACGGCAGCAGCTTGTCTTCAACCCAGAGGGAGACACTTCACGACGTGCTGCCTTATTATCCTTGCCCCAACTACTAAGGAGGCAGGAGATTTACTGGAAGATTTCCTACTTGACGAGAGCATGTGGTCGATCAAGCCTGGTGAGGCGTTGTAAGAATAGCATTTTCCTATTGTTGTGCTCCCAGATTTTGACACCTACAACTCTGTTGGACGGGATGATTCTTTGACTATCCCACGTGGCGACTTCGTACCATCCAGGGTAGCATGTGTCCGTCATATGGCATCATGTTTTCCCAAGTTGTATCCAAGAAGCGAACAGAAATCAAGACCAGTGGCTCGAGTGTTGCGGCACACAGTTGCAACTAGTTGTCCCCGAGGCGAGTCAAGTCCAACAGGCCATGGCAAATTACCACGTTAAACGTGATATATAAAAGGCCCGGAACTCTACAAACAACCAGATCCAGACGCAAGGCGCTTCCCAAGTTTAGAAAACCTCGACCTCGGAAACGTCACTTCTTGGGTCTGTCTGTACTCGACAAGCAGCAAGCCGAGCATGATTTCCGTTTCGAGGCATGTTTGCTTGAGAAGCAAATTAGATGCTAAAAGACTACAATGACAACAGTGTTTGACTAGCCGGAATCGCCTCGTCACTAAATATAACCGTCGGTGAAGGGTCATCTGCGGACGAATTGTGATACTACACACCGACTACTGACGTCGTCAATCTTGATTCTCCTGCAAGTTCCCACTGCATAGACATCAAGCCCCAGTCACCGCCGGGTACCTGACTTTCGGTGAGGCACACACCACCGAGTTACCGTGGTACAAAGACTACTTTGACCTGCGTTAGCAGCGGGATCAGGCATGTTGTCATGGGCGGCTCCGTTATCGGTTAACTCTGCAAGCCCTTTTCCCGACCTCATCAGCCGGGAGGTGGTCCACCCGGTACGAGGGCGTTATCCTCCCGCGACGAGGCTGATGTTGCACATAGAGACGTGGCTCCGCTCGCTGCGGCATGTGGAGGATTTTGACAGCATTCACAAAAGTGCGCTCGCGAAAGGGCAATTGATGTCACCAACAGCAAACTCCACCAGAGAACTCTTGGCCCGTTGCTCCGGCAAGTGATTCTGACGGGGGAAAGTATGCAGCTGCGGTCATGGCTCGATGCCAGGTTTAGCAACACGGCACAACACAACACGACGATGCAAGTGATTTACGACGGGGCAGCGGGGGCGGGCTCGCGGGGTTACACAGAGTCGATAGGTCGAATGGACGGGCCAATGCGCCGTGTCATTGAGCAAGCAAGCAAGCAAGCAGCCGGTCGCTCGCAGACCGCTCTCCCGGATATTGAACGTTTGCTGTTTGCTAGCGGTGACCTTGACCGGAAGAGTATCCAAAATAGACAACGTTTGTCTCGGGCATTTGTGATACGCCACCATGTGAAATGCAATGGCTCTCGTACACCTGAAGAAACAAGTCAATCGCTGCGACTGTCCCGTCCCTGCTCGGCCGACTCCGAAAGCATGACGTCTGTCTGTTGGGTCAGCAGTAACTAAGAAAAAGCTGAAACAAAGGCTGAGCTTCCTACTCCTTCTTCAACGTTCAATGAGAGCTCTAGAAGACCCTGCAGTCAGTCAAAATCGTTCGGTTTGCACTCTCGTTTATGCGGGAGAGTGGACTACTCGTCGATCGCCCCAAAGAGATGTGGCAGGGATGCGCAGCTGTAGCTACCTAGTCAAAAGGCTGCACAGGGCCTTTTAACTAGGTAGCTATGTAGGCAAGTCGCTTCATGGAAGGTCCCCCCAGCCTCCTCAATATTCCTCGACGCCTTTCTTCCCGTGCGCAAGAGTCCAGAACCCAAATCTGTCAGGGCGAGACACGGTCCAGCCGAGGATCACCTGGCCACGAGGTAATTAATCTAATGGTGTTACCGGTGGCCCGAAGAAGAAAAAAACGGTGCATGCGGTAGAGGCTTTGACTTGCATGCATGTAGGCGTCGCCGCCGCCGTCGCCCCAGCTGTGTGTACGGTATTCCTCTTTTGTTGGTTTCACAGCATCACCAATATTGTCTTGACCGACATGGTGGCAATGCTGGGAGAAAAAAAAATCCCATGCATCGACCGCCTGATTTCGACTCTTCCCGCCTGCCAGAGAGTTTGGACGCAAACGTCGGCCGACGGGTCGTTCGTGCAAAGGTTGAGTGGTAGATCCTCCGACGTGCTGCCTTACCAGCCCACCAGGATGGACGACCTGGCTCAGTAGCGTGCGGGGAGGACAAGGGCGGCACGGAGAATTTCAGGTGATCCGATCCACTTTCACCGTCGATAGTCCATCATGGTATCGCCGAGTTGTAAAAAAGAAAAAAGGTCCCGTTGGTGTTGAAGGTCCAGCTGATGTGCTGGTCCAACCATGATGCACGAAGCAAGCGGAGACGGAACGGCATTGACCCGTGAGCATAACTCAGGAAGAGGCTGTGGGAATCCGTCTTGGTTGACAACAATAGCCGAGGAAAAAGACGGAATGCTACTGATGCCTGCATTTTGAAAGGAAGAAAAAAAAACTGTTGGATGCAAGTCAGAGCAAACGATGGATTGATGAGTTGTTCCTCTTGGAGGAAGGGTCTACAGTGTGGATTGGTCACCTTGAGCGGGGCAGTTGGTCGCTGGAATACAGAGGCTTCGGTCTGAGCGGATCTATTTCGGGTGTTGACATTTGAGATTTGGTATAGAATTCCAGCCCAAGTAATATTAATACAGTGAGAATTAGCAGTGTGTAAACACTGTATGCTTTGCCCAATCTCTGCTCCGAAAAGGCCTTTCTTTCTTATCCCAAAAAAGAATACAACATGGTATGGGTATCTTGTTGGACCTCAATGTCATGCATATATTCTTTTGCCATGGATCCCGACAACCCAACCCCTGCTATTAACCCTGGCTTTGACTGGGGGTCCTATTTTGGGAACCTGTGCGTAGCAAGGCTCACTGCCGACGGGAGCTGAGAGATGGCCAAGTCAACGGCCCCACTCACGGGCCTGGGTCCCGGATTTGGAGCCGCGGATTGCGGGAATACGAGATGTGTGCTACGTCACTTGACACTCCATTCTCTGGGCTTCTGTAGCTTGAGAAATGCAGTTCAACGACATATGTCCAACGAGTTATCGGTCCATCCTACAATCCAGATTCGACTATAAAGAAGGGACGGCCCGCCTTTGTCGACACATTCTTCATTACCAACAACATCATCATCGATCAACATACCCCCAAGACAAAAAGATCATCATCTCCTCAGCAACCCCACTCAGCCCAGTCTCTCACTCGGACACATAAAAAGCCAACCTCCTCCCTTACCAACAACCCCAGCAACTACTCCTCTCCTCACAACTTTTACACATCACCACCACCAAAATGCAATTCTTCACCACTCTTCTCGTCCTGGCTACCTCTGCCATGGCCCTCCCCACCGTCTCCCTCACCTCCCGCGCCGAGAGCGAGTCTTGCATGGCCAGAGGCACAAAGGTGACCGAGTGGACCGTCAACGACTTTGACTTTCACGCCACCATCACCAAGACGACCCCCAAGAAGCAGACGGCCAGCGGCAGCGTCAGCTTCCTCCTCGAGAACAAGGTCCTCAACTACAAGGCCAAGTGCACCGCCACCTCGAACAAGCCCAACGACTTCTTCTACGGCAACACCGACTACAACTGCGACGTTCCTCTCAAGGGCGACGCCGCCTCCTTCTCCTTTGACCGCAAGTCGGGCAAGCTCTCCATCGTCCAGTCCTGGAGCTGCCTCAAGGAGGGAGGTCGCTTCGAGGCCAAGGGAAATACCAACGTCAAGCTCGAGTGCAAGGAGAAGAACTGGAAGAATCCCAACTACAACAGCGGCTCCAAGACTTACTCCAACAAGAAGATTACCTGCGAGAAGACCACCTTCAAGGCTCCCATCCTCGAGATCAGCGCTGTCCTGTAAGGGACAGGTACTTCCAACTCTCGCAAACATCTTCTTTTTTTTTCTCTTCTTTCATCATGATTTTTGGGCATCACTTTTTTAATCTTGCAGAGCAAGTACAAGGCGTTGGATATGGGCATTTTTGGGAAACACACACACTCTTCATCCATGACTAGACCGTGACGACGGGACGGATATGATCTACGATCTCCATGACATTCATTTTTAACGACTAATACCCAAAGAAGGGGGAGGGATGAAGGTTGCGCACAACATTGGACATAGCACACACACGAACTCAGCACAATTGAGCATGCCTGCAGCATGACGCATATCTGCAGCTCTCGCATTAGACATTCAATGAAATACCTTGAATTGACCCTGCATCTTCTTCTTTCACGTGATTGCACATTTGAAACGTCTTGACGGCAAGTGTTGGAATTCGATAGGCAATGGTTGCCAGGCCATTGGGCTCGATCTCGGTAAAGAATGGTGGCAACCTTGACATGAATGTCAAACATGTGTTCTGGATTCCTCTTTGAGTCAAAAATAGAGCGGTGTGCGTCGTCATTGGGGATGAACATGGGTTTGAGACACAGCAAGGGATACAGCATGTCTCTGTCTCAGTGAATGCCCGAGGTCACCATAAATCAAGGCGGTGATGACAGAACACATGTGCTTGTCCGAAATGTCTCACTTCTGGGGCACGGCCATGAAAAGGATCGGTGAGCTTGCCATCAATCGTTGTTCATCAAGGATCGACAAATAACTTCACTGGCAGAGTCCCAGCCAAGGCCCTGAGAACGCATCAGATCTCAGCCTTCAAAATGCGAATATCATCCGCAATGCAGTCCGGCGCGTTGATATAATTAGCAAGAGGGTCAATGGTGGTGATGACAGATGTACTACCTCGATGTTATTTGAGTAATGTCTTGTTCATGGATGTTCATTAAAAGCACAGTGTTGATAAACTTGAAAGACTCGATTATCCGTACCACTCCATAAAAGAAAATAACACACACAGAACCAGAATCGACTACCCAACCATCCAACTGAGAAAAAAGACACAACCAAAATGCTGCCCTCATGCTTGCTGTCGGTTTATCGTCAAGAATCACAACGCAGGCTAAAAGTCCAACCATGGTGTGCCAAGTCGAGTCCAACTGCATATTGATCCGCGACTGGGTGAGCTCCTCCTATCTCACTAGGTTAACCCGAGTGTGTCGCAGCGTTTCCTTGCTGTCTTGAAGCTGTTGCTCTAGCGTAGCAATTCGATGCTCCAGCTCCGCGATGCCGCCTGGGTACCTCTGGTCGCTCGGTTGAGGTGCAATTCGGGTGCAAAGCACGCGCTAGTGAGCCCGGTAGCTGGTCCTTGTCGCCGTGGCTTCAAGACTACTCCCACATTACCGATCAGCGACGCCATCAGAGACGCAAATTTCGCATCAAGTGATACTACGCATCAAGGCGGTGATGACAGAACACATGTGCTTGATGTCTCACTTCTGGAGCACGACCATGAGTAACAATCGAACTTGGGCTCTTCGTCCTTCAGAGACTCTCGGAACTTCTGGTGAACGGGTGCTGGCTTAGCATGTACCCATCGGGAAGTTTCTTGTCCTCGGCGAGGGTAACGACAGCAAGTATCTCCATCTGAGCTTTGTGTTTGTGATGATGAGCGCGAACGGCTATTGTGACCCGTTCCTCGTCCTTGACCCTTCCCACCCGGAAGATGTGGACAATTCGCCGGTCTCGATCAATTGAATAAACATGGAGGGAAGACGTTGCGCTTCGGCCTTTTCGTTCTGTAGAATCATATGCGACATCCTTTGGTAGCTGAATACAAAGATGTCCATGTTCATCTGGCCGCGATCACCATGTACCGTCCGTCGAGGAAGAAATGGTGCGTTAAGTCGAAAAGCACGGAAAGCCTTCTAGACTCCGGCGATATCAAGAGTAATAAAACCGGATCGGTCAAAGTCGTGGAGCCAGAGAGCGTTCTGGCCCCTTTCGTTCGATCCCAGTACGAATTCGACTCCTCGTCCGTCGAGCATGGCGGACCAGTGAATGATGGCAAGCGCGGTCCCCATGTCACCAGATATCTTGTCAAGATCTAGTCCAATCTTGAACATATCATCCACACTGAGGACAACGTCGCAAAGGGTGAAGACGTCCGCATTCTGATAAATGCGTCGGGGTGAGTTGACGTAGTCGCTTTTGCCCAGATAGACTCGGGCGAGGAGCTTCCTATTGAGTGGATTTGAGCGAACGGCTTGCCAATCTTCCGCTGGCACGAGCTTTTCCACCAGCAGCGAACGGGCTCTCGAAGAAAGGGAAGGTATTCTCTCCATACAGAGCGCGTTGTGTGGGTATATCAGCCCACGCGGAGCACCATGACAATCCATTGGGTGCCAATACTGATTATAGAACAGTACACTCGGCACTCGAATGTCGGACCCATACTTGAGTAGTCGTTGGCGAACGATGGATTGCAGGTGGCCTTCAGTTTTGAGAAAGGGGTTTTCCAGTCGTGGTATTTTGATGACCGAATTGAATCCATTACTATCCATCACCAGCACCACGTGCCGACGACCGCTGCCCAAGGGCTCCAAAGGCTCTCCTGGGAAGACAGCTCGAGGGAGGAAAATTTTCGGCTTGCGTGCCTTTCTCCAAGTAGGTTTGAAGGCCAGGGCATCGCCCAAAGCCTCGTTCAGGGTCCAAGGTTGGTCAACGACGACTTCTTGAGAAGAAGACATGTTGTCGGTGGTTTGGGAGCCAAGCAGTGGAGTCGTGAGAGCCTACTCCAGCTGAGTCGCACCGGTAATCACACCGTGACGGTCACTTGGATAGAGATGTCGGCTTGTCGGGTCGGGAGGGGTTGCGGTCGGGGAGAACCCATTGATCAGCTGCAGTAGGGCAGTCCGTATGACGGTCGGAGCGGGGGAATGGTGAGAATACAAGCGTCGTGTACTGAATGAAGCAGCGTGTTCTTGACGAGACGGAATCGCTGTGCAATCAAGAAGACGGGGATGTGCTGGTACGGTTCAAGAGGAACCACTTCGCAGACTAGGTGTCGGATGTGTTGGTGAAGGGTCAAGGATCAAGGAAGGGACGAGCCAGTTTTATACTGGAGAAGTAAGCCAAACAAAGGTTCGCGTTTACTTGCTGCAGCGCAAACAGTTGACTCGGTTTCTGTTCGTGTGCAGGTTGATGTTGGGAAATGATGCGTGCGTGAAGCTTCAGATCGCGTCGTGTGATGACTCGCGAGATGCAAACGCAAAGCTTGAATAATGATGCAGAAAGTCGACTCGCTATTTTACTCTACCCGTTCAAACGATCAGGCCAACAGGGTAAATGCCCCGATATGGTCAACAAACGGGACAATATGAACAATAATAGCACCGATAAGGTCGACAATAGCGCGTGACGAGAACAACAATAGGCATCAACAATGCATGACCCGATAAGAACAACCAAAGAGCCATGACGCATTACTTCTTGCCATGAAATATCGAAATCCCTAATGGGCTGGTGGATAATTTCAAACCAAGGCAGGGCATACTGCTTGCGACCCCTTTTCGCCAAAGCATCTTTTAGGTCGGCGATGATCATGAAGAAGCATAGCCGAACGAGCCACAACAACACCGCCTCAATCTTTTTGCTAGAAGTGCTTTATGTGGTTGACTATTACTGCTATTGAAGCTCCAGATCGACCGCTGTTGTCTCTTGCTATCACCAAGACGGCGTGTTGCCCCCGGATCAGATGTATGGAAGAGCCTCGACGCAGCATTGACGTCTTGTGCAGAAGCCCCTTGTCAAGGTTGTTCAGCTTGCTAGGTCTCAAGGTCCGAACAACCGGTAAACAAGAACATAAACAATGAGGTCAGGGCTCTGAAGCAGAGCGCACAGGATCTGAGAAGGTACATATGCTTTGTATCATCTTAACATAAGGCTAAAAGGAAGCAGACTCGGGGTTTTTCAGAATACACAATTTGGTTACCCAGGGAACCTTCTCAAAGTTTCATTCTTTTTTTTTTTTCGTCATGGAAGGCTAAGCTCATATCCTTTTCTCAATCATCTCATCAACCGTCTGAGAAAGCGCTCTTCTCTTGCCACACCCGCACGCCGCGCTAAACACCTCAACTCCCACTTCAAAACACACCTTAGAAACCACCGTTGGGATGAATGAGCACCTTGGTGTACCCATCAATACGCTTGTCAAACTTTTCGTACGCCACTTCGGCGTCGTCAATGTTGATCTCGTGCGACACGACGAAGCTGGGCTTGGCGCGGCCGGCGATGATTAGGTCACGCAGGTAGCGGTTGTAAGACTTGACATTGCACTGGCCAGTTCCAAGGGAGAGGCCCTAGAGGAGGGTTAGTGAGGAGTTGATAAGAAAGCTTAGGGTACGAACCTTCTCGAAGAGCTTGCCAAAGCTCAGGCTGATCATGCCCTTGGCCGAGGCCTCGTCTGAAGCACCAGGGTCGCTTGATAACATCAGCAAAGTGTCGTCATCACAACAGACAAGATGGCTTACCTAGGGACATAGAGTCCTGGAATACCCAGACCACCACAAGCCCTCGTCACACGAATCATGTTCTCAAGCACAATGTTGGGCTGCTCAGTGTTACCGCTCTTACCAACAGCCTGATATCCGACGGCATCGACTGATCGGTCAACCTCTTCTCCACCGTTGCCCTGGATGATCAGGTCAACTGCATCACCCTTGGTAAAGTCGATGGGCGTGCATCCAATCTTCTCAGCAGCCTGAAGACGCTCAGGAACGCGGTCGACGACAAAGACCCGCGACGCACCGCGGAGGACAGCAGAGTAGGCAGCCATGAGGCCTACAGGGCCAGCGCCAAAGACTGCTACACTCTCACCAGGCTGAAAGCCAGAGATTTCCACGCCGTGCCAGCCTGGTTTAGTTAGATGCGATCAATAGGAAGAATTGTGTTATGAAGTCATACCGGTGGGAAAGATGTCTGCAGTGGTCAGCAATTGAATGGCATGTTCAAAGGGGTGCACTCACCAGCGAGAAGAATAAAGTCAGCCTCGTGCTCCTTGCCAGCAGGGAGCTTCAAGGCATTGAAGTCAGCATATGGGACACGAATGTATTGAGCTTGGCCACCCCGGTAAGGGCCCATAGCGACGTAGCCGTAGGCACCTCCAGCAAAGCCAGGGTTGACGCCGGTGCAAAAGGCAGTTCGGCCCTCTTCGCAGTTGCGGCAACGGCCGTCGGCGACATTGAAGGGCATAACGACACGGTCGCCCTTCTTCAGCAGGGTGACACCCTCACCGAGCTGTTCGACGATGCCCATGTTCTCATGGCCTGTGTGGGTTAGTGATTGAGTCGTTAAATGATGACAATGGTTCTTACCGAATGTGATGCCAGGCTCTGCTGCTGTTCGGCCCTCATACATGCTATGTAAGTGTAAGTATAGTCCAATGTTGGATGATATGCCACATACTGCAAGTCGGAACCGCAAATAGCGGCCTTGTGATGGAATCAGCTACCAATCCATCATCAAACAGAGGGACATCAGTACTCACAGTAGTAACCTTGACAATGACATCGTCAGGATGCTCCAGCTTTGGAAGTTCAATCTCTTCAACCTTGACCTTGAAAGGGCCCTGGTAGTTGACAGCCTTCATCGTCTGTGTAGCCATTTTGAACTTTTGATATAACAAGATAATCTTTTGAAGATGAATAACCAAGCAAACTTGACCTTTTCAAAACACGGAAAACCCGGGGTTCAAATAAGATTTTAAAAAACTCCGCTCGGTCATCTTGACGAGTAGACAGACGCCAAGCAAACCCCGCGTTCTCTCATCAGCCACTCTTCCCCAGGAAAGACGACGCTGCGGAATCGGGTTTCTTACCGTCTATTACCGTCTGCCGTCCCCATTACCATCGAGTGTAACCCACAATGCGGGGAAGAAAGAAAGCATGTGCCCGTTCGACCAAGGGTAGTCTAGCCAATCTCCTACTGTTGGACTTCTTTTGCCGTTCGTCCAATGCCCGGAGTTCGATGCCTCGAGGGTTCGAAAGCGGCAAGAGTGGGGGATTGGGGGGGAGGAAGAAATCGGCGAGATTATCCCAAAATGGGACATCCACTATAAACAAGTTTCCGATTTCCGAGACTTCTGTCATGCAAGCTAGTGAGGAGATAGCTCGGTGTCTTTGGGCTTGCGTCAGTTTCCCCCCCACCTCAATAATGGAGGTGGCCGAATGGGGAAGATCCTTCCGCTCACGCAGATGATGCCAAGACTTGGGGTGGTTCTCTGGATGTCAACGACGTTCCCGATGGTAGACGAGGGGAAAGACGAGGGGTAGAGAGATCCGTGTCTCCCGGAGGAAAAGCCGTGAGCTTTTATAGATTTCCAGACAGGGTAAATGTTGAGGATCCGTCCGTTGCCGTGTTAATTCGCCTGTTCTTGAACGACATGGACCGTTATTAGGTCGTCAATCGGAAAACCGACACCCTTTATATCTCTATTCGCTGGTGTAAGCTCTCCTTCTTTGGACTAGGAGTCGGTCGCTTGGCCTAAGCTTATTTCAAACGGCAGTTATTATCAGTGTGTTGCTAGATGAGATAGTGGTATGTAGATGAAAGCATGCCAGTGAAATGATCCTAGGAAACTGAAAAGGGTAAACAGAATACATGTTTGCAGCTCAAAAGAAAAACGCTCTCTGTTCATCTTGAACTGTGCTAGACCTTGTACTATTCACCTGCAACTACCTAGGTACCTACGGTCTTACACGAGTGTTGTCCATCTCCATCGATGCCATGGTCCCTTCGCTCCTCCTCTACCAAACCCCTCAGCGTTTCGGCAGTCTGCCCATCCCCATCTTCCTCCCAAAACAAATTAAATTCTTGTCATTCATCTCCACCGAGTCCCCAACATGGCCGTTCCCATCCTCCGCGGTCCTCCCCCACCCCTGGCTCGCCGGCCCTATCGACACCAGACTTCTTCTCGCACGACGACTCGGGTAAACCGCTTATCGATTTTAGATAATCCATCATATATGGATTCCCCTCGCTCTATGGTCGATTTTCATCTATATAAGCCCCGCTCGCAAGTCATTTTGATCCGAATACTCTCTAGACGATGTCGTGTCCTTGCCTATCGACGAACGAAACTGGTGCCACGCCGTTCAAGATAGTCAATAAATGCGCGCAATCAGGTTCCCGAGTCTTTTTGTGAGACGTTTCATTCTTACCTGTTTTGCTGCGGGGATCCCAACCTCTCGCCACTTTTGTCCTCTTGTCAGATCGGAACGTTGTTGGTGGTCGACGCGCCCCAAGGCGAAAACGTACGACAAGTCAGGCTGGTACAACTTTCATCACGGTCTTCTCTCATAAAAGTCACACAAAGGATCTCTCGTATCGTTGGTTACTCATGTGAACTGCCCTTGGACTCGGATGCTGCGTCGTCGTCCGGTCCGCAGTGTGGGTGGTGTTGAAGTTTGGTCAGTCAAGTACCCATACTCCTCCAGCCACCCCTACACATCATACCTTTTTTTTCACTCCGGCTTCAAACACAAATTGGCGGACAAAAAATGAATCCCACTAACCCACCCTTGATCCTATTTAACCTAACCAAGCACCCGTCAGCATAATGCGTATAACAAGGAAGCTGGTCAGTAAAGAAAAACAACGCTGGGGGCAAAACGAAAGCGAATAAGGAACGACGATCGGTAAAGTGAGAGAGGAACGACGGTTCATAAAACGAGGACAACGGGAGAAAGAAGGTGGGTAAACGAGAGACAGCAAAACAACGCTGGTAATAAAACGAAAGCGAATAAAGGAACGACGATCAAGAAACGAGGACGAAGAGAGGGATGACAGTCGGTAAAGCGAGCGACGGGAAACAACGCTGTGGGATCAGAAAACAAAACTCTTCAAACGCACCTTTCAGATCGACTCGAACTCGGACGAAGGGGGAAAACGAAGGAAGCCCACTAACCCACCCTTGTGCCTTGAAACCTGTCCAGAACCCATCTCGTCAGCAGCATCCATAGTCCACAATACATAAAACAACGCTGGTTAGTAAAGCAACGCTAGAAAGTCAGTAGAAACGAACGTCCCAACCCTCCTCCTCCCCTATCTAAACGAACGACGCCCCCCTCCCTATCCAAAC
>JABCKD010000937.1:0-98389 GCA_013186415.1 Fusarium sp. NRRL 66088 | reverse complement strand
ACGTCCAACGGCGCCGGCGCCGCGCTCAGGGACTAGTTGAATCGATTTAAATTAGCCTGGTCAGGCGCTTGAAGAGGTGATGGTACAGAGTCAAACGGGAGTAGCGGCAGTGTCTTCAGCTGTAAACAAGCTCTTGTCAATTCTCTTCAAATCGCTTCTAACACAATCGTCTCATTGTCTGTGAGAATGGATCCATCGACACCCGCTAGCCTCACGATATTGCGCGTCTTTCAGAGTGGGACACGAGTGGAGCCACAGCAGCTTGGCTTGTCTATGATCCATGGGAAGCAAGATGACGGGCATGGGGTTGATTGAGTGTGTTGCAGCTTTGAGGCCGTCTGCCAAAAACAAACCTGCAGTTTATGAGGCCATATCTTACCTGAGGCGTGCCGGTTTTTATCGTCGACTAGATCTGGCGTTTTAAACCGGGGCCGGTGGATGTCTCTCTCATATCATGAGTTATCGATCTTGATTCAGGACGAAGCGGGCTTTCAGGCCTCGACGGAGGCAAAGCAAGACGTCAAGATCTGGGGTGCCTCGTTTGATGTCTCGTTCTAGCGCCGCACGTCGTTATCTCGATCATTTTCATTGTCGTTGTCGTACCCGTCATGAATTGACAGTGGAGGTCTTCGCGAGAAGTTGCCTGGAGTGATTGCTGATTCCAAACGACGGGCAATCAATTAGAGGGTTTGATTGAACCCCATTCCAGCGGAGCGAATGGCCCTGGGACAGCAGCAGCAACAGTAGCGATTAGATTAGAGGCCAAGACTCGAGGCCAATTCGGATATTCGGTTGCCGAGGTGGTGTGCCTGGGTGATGTGAAATGGATGGTATCCAATTTCATTTTCTCAGCCCGGCGGCAAGCCCTCTCAGGTCTAGATTATGGTCGTCAGGAACATGACGACCATGGCTGAGCGAGCAATTCGAGGTAATCGCCAGTAAATGAATTGCCTCTGACCGTTGAAGCGTCTGAGCTGAGTGTATCCGTCAATAGCAACCAACGGAGA
Organism: Fusarium sp. NRRL 66088; assembly: GCA_013186415.1. Classification (NCBI taxonomy): domain Eukaryota; kingdom Fungi; phylum Ascomycota; class Sordariomycetes; order Hypocreales; family Nectriaceae; genus Fusarium; species Fusarium sp. NRRL 66088. Next base: position 97,382 of record JABCKD010000937.1, on the reverse strand, counting down.
GAGAGACAGGGATGCCAATATTCCACATGTCACCGTCAGATTTGGGGATCTCTGCTTCGAATTGCGATTGTCGGTCACTCCAACCCTCCGTGTCCGCTCATGTACCTCTACCTGTTTATCGAGATCGCCGTGCCGAGAGTCCCACACCCACTTTCAGCACCAGCAGCAGATCCACCACTCCCACTCCCCCGATGGACTCGACACGACACGCCCCTAGTCACAGTGAGCCGAAACCGAAAGTGGCCCAAAACAACACGACACCCGCGCAGGCCAGGGCCTGAGGCGCTGAGCTTTTGCTGGTGACGACATCATTCACCAGGGGGGTCCTTCTCCGCTGTCCGGAGAGGGCAGCGGGACGCAGTGAAGCCCAAGGGCACTGCGGAAGCCGCGTGTTTTAGCGTCTTGGTGAGTGGTTCGTCACTGTGACAGCGAGCGTCGAGGTTCAATTCAGCTTCAGCTTCATGACGACCAGCAAGCAATCAGTGATGTATGTGATGGAGTTCAGTTGCTTACCTCAGGCATTTTTTCCTCAAGTCGATCAAATTTTGTCTCCCTGGACTCAATTCAAGCTGAACTGAGTTCATCTTTTCTGCATTCTCCCTCATTTTCTTGTTTCTATTCTGTTCAAACAATTGACTTGTCTCCATTCCTTTCTCTTCACTCCTTTCTTTGCTCCCCCTTTTGACCCGGTTTCGACCGTCACATCACAATCATTTTCTCTATTGCCACTGCCTAGCCGACCAATTCTTCAAACGCCTCGATACTGCCACCAGAGGGAGGGAGAAGAAGAAGAAGAAGAAAAAAAAAAGCCCTCCTTCAACTCGGTGAGTCCGCGGAGTGAATCGTTTCCGTGCGCACGCGCTGCCCATCTTTTTGGCTCCTTCGCTCATCTTGCGCTGCCCGGGTTGCGTGGAGCCCTCTGCTCGCCTGTTAGGTCCTTGGCTTTTTAGCTGAGCATTGGATCCTGACTTGACTTTTGGCCTCACGCCCCCCTGCAGTCTAAGGTTGTCCTGTCCCCCGGGGTACGTACCTAGACCACAGGATTCACTGGCCTCGTAACGGAAGCCAAACCTCGTACTCGACGAACAAGAGACAGGATCACACTCTCGGATAGGTTCGTTCGCCTTGTTCATTTTGGTAGACTTGGCTTCAACGATCTGATCACGAGCAACCGTCATTGAGATATTTTCAGTCACCTAGACCTCGTCTTTAAGACCAAATCTCGAGGTTTAGACCGTCCCTCCTTTGTCCGTCGCTATTCCCGAACGCTCCTCAGTCCGTCTTCTGGTTCCATCCTTTTTGGTTAGGAATAGGAACCTCGTCTTCCGTCCCTTCCTTCCCGGTTTCCTACCCTGGTCGTTGCTGCCTCTTGACCCTCTCTGCCGCCGCCGCCCCTCCACTACTGTAGTAGGCTGGCGCTGGCGCGGGCAAGCACCACCCGGGAGTACCGTGCTAGATTGCCAAGGTATAGGTACCTACCTGGCCCTTACCTGATTCGACCACCCTCGTCTTCGTCGCTCCTTCTTCCAGCTGGAGCGGGCACCTTTTCCCTACCTCTATCCGTACCTACCTTACAGTCGCTCTTCCTCTCGTCTCGACTTCATCTCCAGCCACGCATTCCAATCTCTCACCATCTTCCCCAACCTCTTTTTTCGCCCATTCCGCCTCCGCGATATCCATTTGCCGGCTTGGAGTTTGTCCTCTCTTTTCACTTGCTCTCCCCCCCGGTAATTTTTTTTGGTGGAATTTTTGGCTTTTACTTGGGACGATCATTTGAAACCTTGGGTCTTTTTTTGGAGGCATCGTTTGCTTGTGTTACGGCTGTACCTGGATTCGCTCTGCGTGTTGGATTATTTGGGGCCCATTCATCGACGACAAACACTTTTTGAGAACTTTAACCTGTTCGGTTTGACTCATTCACCACCGTCGTTTTACCTCAACAACTCAACACCACCGTCGCTATCGTCGAGCTCGAATCAGCGCCCGTGATCGATATATCACCTTCGCTCAAGCATACATCTTTCGCCAAACCCCCCAAGTCTTGTTCGACAGCTTGGCTGTGCTACCTCCCTCGAACCCGGGTCGTCGCCCTAGCGATATCGGCTGATCAGTTCCGGTTTCGAGACGTTCCTCGCGAAAACAATCCCGGTAGCACTACACATCTCGACATCCGACGTGATATGAATTCGACCATCTGAGAGCTTTCGCGACCGTGTTATGGTGATTCACCTGCTTCATCTGTGTCGCACTCGACTTCACATGCTCTCTCGCCATCGACTCTATCGGTAAAGGTGTGTTACAGCAATGGTCATGGACTCGGCCTCCCTCCGCATGCTCTCCATCTCTCTTCGCTCAGCGGTTCCTAACTTCATCTCGTTATAGGCTTTTGGACCAAATTCATAACCATGTTTCCTCCTTGCAGGAACGCCCTGCCAGCAGGCGTGTTTCTCTTATTAGCATCGTCCTGGGCGCCTCTAACCCGTGCTTTGGACATTGAATACTGCGCCAGCTTCAATACAGGCTCAACCCCCAAGAGTATGTTTTGCACTTGCAGCATCGGCTCTCGAAACCTCTAATAACCATGATCTATAGACTCGAGCATCTATCAAACGAATGGTCTCTGCCATGATTTCTGCATCGACGATTACGCCTTCGCCATTACACAGGACAAGCTGTGCTGGTGCTCAAATTACGTCCCCTCCAAATCGACGCAGGAGGATACATCAAAATGCGATATTCCCTGCCCAGCCTGGCCCTCCGAGAACTGCGGTGGAGATGGCCTATACGGTTATGTGTCCCTAGGCAACGTTCTGCCTTCTGGAACACAGGGGCCTTCATCCTCAAAGACCAAAGTGAGTAACATCTCGTGAAATTCATGCCTATTGTATTGTTGTGATTGTCACATCTATCCATCCATCCATGCCATGCCTGGACAAGTGTCCTCCAGCTTTCTCATCTGCCATGCGTATATTTGGTCCTTTCGCCCCCTTCCGGTTGGTAAGACATCGCGGCTTAACTGGTAAAGACTCAGGCACAACCCACTGCGATCATATCCAAGGTAACTGAGACGGTGCAGAACACAGTAACAGTGGAACCGACATCCGAGTCTTCCTCAACGGAGGAGCCAGAAAGCTCAACTGTACGCTTGATCTCGACACGCATGCTATTCCAAATCGGAAATCGGTGATGTGATCAATAAGTCGTTGGATAGGTGCTAACCATGGGCCTAGACCGAATCGGAAGAAGAAACCTCGGCTTCCACTGAAGACGAATCAACTTCGACAACTACTGAGGAGCCTACGTCTCTAGTGCAGACGGTCACTGCCGGAGGAACTATCAAGACTGTGACAGTTGCCCCAACGCAGTCGACCACCGCTGGTACATCGGCAAACGAAAACACACAAGAAAAGTCGACCAAGAGCGGTCTTAGTACAGGCCAGGTAGTCGGCATCGTCGTGGGCGTTATTGTCGCCGTCTTGGGTCTTGCGGCTCTTGTACTATTCTTATGGTTCCGCCGCAAGAAGCAGCAGAATGAGCAGGAGGCCTTCCATGACGACCCGAGCATCCGAGATAGCTCCTCGGGCATTGCTCAACGACCTGACATGAGCATGGCGGCTGGCTCACCTGTGTCGGCAGCTGGGGCTAGCAACCGCAACAGCACACTGCAGGTTGACCCAAGGATGGACCCGTTCAAGCAGGGACTGTACGTCCGGAGCGCTAGTCACGAAAGCATCAACACACTGCGGGATGACCACGACTACTCGAGGAAGATCCAGGCACCCAAAGTGCTCCGTGCAACCAACCCGGATCCCACTCCGGGAGGTTGAAGCGCCCTCGGGTGACGTACAAGTCAAGCCGATTGACGAAGAATGTTCCACGCGGACGGACACGAGGCCGCTCAAGATGATGAAGTAAACGAAACGAATTTCGCATTCTCGGGCTCACACATTTCCACACCCTGTTGGGGGTTTTTGTTGCATTTCAAGGTGATACCAGGAAGGCGTTGGCATTTTTCAGGGACACATTACACAGTGGCAGGCACAAGGCAAGGGACACGTTCCCTAGCGATTGGCGGACGGGGTCACGGTCATGGTCATGGTACATACATACACACACACACGCGGACAGCAAGCGGCCGGTATAAGGAATGAAGGGCATGCATTGCATGGGATGGCTCATTCATTGGTAGCGAGTGCTATCGGCATGGTTAACTTATGAGGACAGCAGTCAACTGTCTCGTTTCGATTCGGACTTATACTTGGGGCATGAGGACAACGACGACCCTTGCGAGCGAGACTGCTATGGATGGACAGTTCGAGGCTGGTGCAGCTATAGTGCGAGGATCTATTGGTCAGGCCATTCTGGCTGAACAAGTTGCACACAGTCATTGTTCCTTTTGGTCTGGGTATAATATACGGGGGTCGTCGTTGTCAGTTCAGTTTCTTTTTGGGATGGATTTCTTTGTACATAGAGTTTAAAGACTATAGGATGAGGAGGATTCCTGGCGGCAAAAAGTATAGTTTTTTTCTCTTTCTTGATGTCGGGGGAATAGGATATGTCAGGATGTTGCCTGATGAGTGTTCCCTGGGGTAGTTGATAGCACACAATTCAACCAACCACTTACTGGTATGACACAGGTTTGAAGTCTAGTAACGCGGTTACTTGTGATGTGGCAGTGCAATTGATTGTACACTCTGTTATGTCTATGATGAGGACGTGTCTTGACTGTCTCACCAGATGCAACGACAACTAGAACAGCCACGCAATCAATCATGGCATCAAAGTCAATGTTTGTACCTTTCTGTTTTGGCTGTAAACGGTCTCGACGACCTGTCTCAGCCTGAGCCACGTGAAACAAGTTTGTGTCGTCTTGGTTCAACTGCTGGTGAGAGGCGGCAGATGGTGTGTAGCCTATTTCTCTTTTCAACTGTCTACATGACTCGAAGGCTGTTCTAGACTCCCCAACTTTTCAGAAGCGCATAACACATTCTAGACTGTTGAGAAAAAGCTTTCGTTTTGGTACATGACGACAGTGGCTCGTTCACTTGTTGACCGCTTCCGGATAATATCCCCTCCCCTGGCTAAGGCTTGGATGTTAGACGGGGCGCACCACTTTGATGATGTGGATTTATTTGTTCGTTGAGGGAAATGGGAGGGGGTCGAGATCTGCAGCTTGAGATGTCGAACGGGGTATGGTTCAGGGGTTTTTAAGTGAACTCATTCTCGGCGATGGCGAAGACTAAGGATTAATGGAAAAAAAAAAAAAAAAAGAGTGGTTGGAAATAGTATATGATTTTAAAAGAGACACGGGCAAAAATCCTTTCAATATTCGTTCGTATGGACGTATGTAGGGTGGGTATAAAGTACCTATGTGATAGTAGTGCTTAGACTATCCATGGAGTAGCACCCTAAAGGCAAGCAAAGATCACCTAAGGATAGGATAAAGTCTTTGCTATTATTATCTGGCCCTTGTGTCTAAAGTAGGTAGATAGGTAGTAGATATTCGCAATAAATACGGTTCAGACAAGTTATTGTCATGATCGCTTCTCAAGTTTCATGACTTTATGACCTCTACTAAGAATACACCAAATCTCCAGTCCCAGGCATATGCCTTTACTGTAATCTATCAACGGCCTCGCTCTGTAGACAAGCGCCTTCCTTTTACAATGCTCAATAACTCTGAGCCCGTTTACCCGATTTACTCCGAATGTTGCTGAATCTAATGTTACAAAACCGAAAAGAAGCAAGTGTCGATGCCGGGTATCTAAAATCCAATCCGTGCCGTGCCGTGCCATTCCCAACTCCTTATTCCCCCAAATCTTTCTTGTTCAAAAAATGAGGTCGAACGATGCAAATTGTAGTTGCTCGCTGGTGCCTCGCGTCTGATTGATGCCATGTCGCATCCGCCTCAAAAATGTGTCGAGTGTAGTAGTGTAGCCCTCCATTTGTGGCTATAGTAGTGGTAACAGCAGTAATAATTGTAGTAGTAACAAGTAGTGAATGAAGGAGATGTGTAAGGTAATGCAAGGTCGAACGGAGCAAAAAATAATCAAGTCCAGATAAACGCCCTGATGATGCGATTTTCGTCTGCTTCGCCGCCGCTGTTCTCGTTCTCTCTCGCTCTCGCTCTCGCTCATGTTCTCGATCAGACTGTGCTCGGTCGTATCCATCGGTCCGTCCGTCCGTCCGTCGTCCTCTGTGCTGGTCGTCCACTATTGGAACAGCTTTTCTGATCTGATCTGATGCCATCTCGACATCTCTGGCAAACATCATGACTTTCTTTCCTCCTCAAACTGAACTGAACGAACTGTGCCAATCAACATCCCCTCATCGTCGGGGTCGCTTCTCGCGCTCGCTCGACAATCCGCCAACTCCCTCCTCGCTTCTCCTCTTTCGTCCACGTTCCTCTCGTCCTTCGCGACGATCTTCAGGCCTTAAGCCTCCCTCACGTTGTCCTCCACGTCCACCTCGACTGCTCCCCCAATCCTCGCCACTTCGCCCACTTTGGCTTTCACCTCGATGCCGGCTCTCCCGTCCTTGCACCAGGTCTCTTCCGCTGGTGGGAGGGGGACCCATTGGTTCGCGTCCACTGCCGCCTTGCTCTCTAGTCGACCGCCTCGAGGACTCTCGCTCCTCTCGGCCACCCTCGCCAGCTCCAGAGCGTCGCTCTCGATACTCCCGATGCTCCTTGCCCTCACGCTCACGGCCTGGCGTTCGTTCTCTATCTCGCTCCCGGCTGCTTCGACGAGAGGCGCGGTTGGACCGGCTTTCGCGATCCCGACGGCTTCGTTCATGCTCGCCACGGCCAGATGATTCATCCCCGTTGGCAGGTCCTCGGCTTGAAGTTTCATGTCGGACTGGATCTTGACGTTCGACAACAGGTGTGCTAACAGGAGAGCCCCCCGTGAGCACCTGTGCATCTGAGCCACCGAGCGTCTGTCTGGGTGGGTTCCTTCGCATGCTATTGCTTCGGCTCATGTCTGGCATGTTGGCTTGTGCTTGCTGCAGCGTGCTGTTTATACCAGCCAGCTGCCTCCGGCTGCCACCATTGCGGGATCGCTCGTTGGAAGAAGCTGGTCCGGTGGGCACATTTCCGTCGCCTGCTGGAGATCCCGCGTAGCTACCTGGAGTTTGACGGGGCCCGGAGCCTGATCCTCGGTCTGGTGTGTTGGTTCCAGGCATGGACTGACGACCATGGCCATGGCTGTGGCTTGGGCCATGAGGCGGCGGTCCTGGTGGTGGAGGAGGAGGCAGTGAGTTACCGATTTGAGCAAGTCGTTCGGGATGAACCCCTGAAGGTGTTGCGTTGGTCGATGCGGGAGATGGCATGCCTTGGCCCGGGCCAGAGTTTCTAACTCTGCCTTGTGGGCCTCCAGGCGTGCTCGATGGAGTCACAGGTCCAGCGTTTTGCTCATACCCGCCCCGCCGTCCTCTACCTGACGATGGACCAGTTGGAGGAGGCCTATCGGGAGTGGGTGGCCGCTCGGCTTCTGGAGCAGCGAACCGGTTATCCAGTCGACCTGGAAGGCCTTGCGGTCCACCATGCCCACCCCTTGCGGATCCTCGTCCACGACCTCGGGGGCCGTAAGGAATATCTGCCACGCTTTGAATCGGGTTGAGACGTCCATACGAATCATCCTGATGAGGCGGCTTGTGCTCAGGCTCCGGGCCACGCGAAGAGGGGCCGTGGAAGCCCGAGGCGTCGCGAGTCTTGTTCCCGGACGCTCTATCATTGTCACGATCCGCTGGCCTTTCGCCACGATAGTTGCTTGGCATTGGGGATCGCTCCCGTGGGTCCCTCCCTGAAGCTCGGTGATCTGCTGGATGGTTCCGGTCGTGTCGTTCCTCACGGCCCTCTGGTGGACCATTCTCGTGTCCATAACGCCCGCTTCGTCGAGGAGACTGACCACGTGAGTTGCGATCTCGTCCTTCATCTCGAGGCGGACGAGATGGCGTGCTATCTCTGTTCTCCATCAAGGCTGCCCTTTCTGGATTGACACCCTCCATCGGCTCAACAGGGGCATTCTTACGGCTCCTGCTGGGTCGATCAGAGCCAGGGGCACGGGTCCGCTCCGGTTCTTGGGCAAGCAAAGCAGCCCTTTCGGGGTTGATATGAGGCTCGGGTGCGTCTGTGTTACCAGTAGGTGCTGTGGGAGCCTGAGCAGGCGCCTCATTCAGACGTCCGTGTTCGTGACCTCTACCACCCCTAGAATCTCGAGGCCGCTCACGGTCATGCTCATTACGGCGCGATGGTGCGTCAGGCCTCAATTGCTCTCGGCCATGCTCCTGTTGCCGCCGATCTGAGTACTCTCGCGGCCGATCAGGGCGAGAAGCATCAAAAGATCGGTTATCACGCTGTTCGCGGTGATCGCGACTCTCGCGAGGCTCTCGAGGCTCCCTAGGTTCTCTCTGATCTCGATTGTCGCGAGAGTCTCGGGGCTCACGAGGGTCTCTAGTGCGTGGATCCCGTTGCTCTTTGCCGTCTCGGCGATCATGTCCTCGAGATTGGTTATATCGCTCGGGAGTGAAGTGAGCAGGGATTGGCACATCAGGTCTGCTTGGGAGTGTATGAGGAGGGCGATCGGGAAGGGTATTTGGCCGAGAATCAGCCTTGGGCCCATTGGGACCAGAGCCAGGTCCTGAGCTTGGAGCTGATGACCGAGGACCTTGTGGAGTCGAATCGCGCTTGTTGCTGTCCCTGGGTCCTGTGGGCTTGGCAGGCAATGAGTCCTTTGGAGTGCCTGCGGCCTTTGTCGTGGTGTCGGTCGAAGGTGACTTGCTGTCCTTGGCATCCTTTACCTCCCCATCTTCTTCCTCAGCCCCGATTTGCTTTGCCCCGAGTGTCCTGGGTCGAGTTAGCAGTGAATTGGATTGCTTCATACGAACAACTTACTTGGAAGAGCCCGGTCTGAACTCTGGCGCAGTAGCACGCAAGTTGGATGATTTATCCGTGTCGTTTTGGGCGGCTCCGGCCTGTCAAAATATCAGCATTGCCTGGAAACTCATCTTCCAAATGCACTTACACCACCAGGGCGGAAAGCCTGGACCATAACCCATTTGGATTTTCTTCTCTGAAGTTCGGACATTGCGCCCTGAGCTGCAACCGCAAGATCAACGCGCCCACCAACTTCGCTGTCCGGCGAAGGTTTGGAGGCGGTTTCTTGCTTGGTAATGGTCTGAAGCAGGGCTGAGAACCTGGTAGCCATAAAGTCGATGGCGGGGAAAAAGTCGAGCACAGCCTTCAGCACCGTGATGGCGTTTCGAATATGCATCCATTCTGCACCCTCAAGGCAAGAACGGAGTGCACTGTTGAGGTTCTTATGCCATTTGAACAGCATGTCACGGAACTGCTCATGCTCCACAAAGGTGAGTGGCTTTCCATTGTCGTCGACCGTGAGGGCGAACCCAAGACGAGGTTGGTCACTGGGGCCTTTGCCCTCCTTCTCGTAGGCGCCTAGTCGAGGCTGATCCTTGGATGCCTTGTCTTTTTCGTTCGGCACAGTGGCATTTTTGTGCCATCGCGAAAGGTCCTCCAGGATGAGCTTCAAGAAGTGGCCAAGATACTCGGCTTCCATGACACTGGATGTGAAGATTAGAGATCGCAGTCGGTTAGCGTTGAAAAGGCGATCATAGAGCGACATCAACTTGAAGCCAGGGGCATTCCACTCGTGAAGAGCCTTGATGAACCTGTAAGTGTACTCCGCGTCGGCAGTAGACAGGAGCATTCGAGGGAGGAAGCAGTGCTCGAGCAAGACATCCGAGATGGTGTCTGGCTTCGCCCTGGGCTCAGGGAACGAAGACTGGAACTGCTTGCTGAGGTAGAACTTCCACTTGCCCTGTCGGAGAAGGTGCTCGGCACATTCTTCATGAAGGCCGATTTGGAGTTGCATCAGCTCCTTTCTCTTCTCTACCTTGCGCTCTTGTCCCCGTCTCGACATGTCGCTGCGGTCTCGGGATACAGCCACCTCCTCGCTCTTAAGACGATCCTTTTCTTGTCGATAGATCTTCTCAGGGCAGAAGAGATCGCCTAGCTGGAGAGCCCAGAAGGTCGCGTAGAGATCTGGGGTAATCTTTTGCCAGGTTTCAGGGCGGGTACAATCTTGAATCGAGTCCACAATGGGCTGCAGAGCTGCCCTGACGAGTGAAGGGACGTCAGACTTCTGTGATCGTTGGGGATTAGTTGAGTCGGATGTTGGCGAGCTTTGGGTTCCCACCTGTTCGTCGGCTTGGACGGGTTCCTGACTGGGGGGTTCGTTTCCACTATTTGCAGCTGGGGTGTTCGACATGGAAACATCGCCATCCTTGTCCGCGGGCTGGGAACCCTTCTCCTTTCCCTTTGGCTCATCAAGCTTCTTCGCTTGCCATGGAAACATGCGATGGGCGAGGCTGGTTCTTCCGATAAGGAATGCAGGGCCGGCTTCGAGGCCGTAGGTGTGAATGAGGTCGGGGATAGATGGTACAAGTGCATCGAACTCGGCAGGCTCGAGATTGCTCCACAGAAGGTCCAAGTATTGGATCAGGATGCGGTGGGAATCGTCAATGATCGATGACAGGTATTTGATGTGAGCTTCGTCGTCAGGTACTTGGAAGAGTGCTGCTTGTCGGTATTGGGCTAGGTTGATGAGCAGTTGCGCAGCAAGTTTGGAGTCAGTCAAGGCCTGGATTAGGCGCTTCGAGCTTTTGATGTTCTCAAATCGTTTGTCTTGACCGCGGATCAGAGTATGGCGTCGCAGACATTGTCCTCCGGCCATCGATAAAACTTGGTGGTCAGTGAAATCCACCGAATCGACAATTCCACCCATCGATGTAATGAGCTCCTTGAGAATGATCAAATCGGTAGAGTTGCCCTTGATTAGCTGGTCGTTGACATATTGAAGAACGGGTGTAGCGTTCAGCACGGTATATCGCCGGAACACCCTGCCGGAGAACCTTGAGAGAGCCTGCAGCCACTTGCTTGTGGTGAGAGCATGTTCGGCTTGTGTGCGGCTCCTGGACTTGCCCAGAGAGTTCATCAATGACCAGACAAGGACATCGTATGAAAGCTCCGTAAAGTACTTGGCACACTCCACAAACGCCTCGATCAGATTAGGGTAAGACTCAAGCTGCTCGAATGCAACCCTGAAGACGATGCCAGGAGACGAGTAGCTGGTCTTGGCGAGCTGTTTGGCCATTTCGCTCAGGTTGGTCAAAGAGACACGCTTCATAGTGCCACGGGTTTCCGAAGTTGCTCTTGCGAATGCGGCTTTCATGGCAGGTAGGCGAGAAATCTGTCCCTCAAACCACTCGGCATACATAGAGTAGCGAGTTGTCATAGGATAGTGCCTGAGGAGATCCCAGATAGCATTGACAGCCGAAGCGTTGGCCTTTGTGTGACTGAGAGCCGGCAGAAGAAGTCTTCGAAGCAGATCATGCCAACGGGTCAAATTGTCCTCCGACTTGTCTTCAGCAAGGCTCTTGGCTCCGATTCTAGTCAACTTCGTCAGCAGAGCCTCGTCTTTGCCGATGTTGACACCTGAGATGTTGAGAAGGGTTCCGCAGAGAGTAAAGATGTCATCAACGGTTTGACAAACAGGGACATTATCTGCCCATTCATCCCAGTAGTATCGGTAGGTCTGTGATTCGTTGGTGTCTGTCTTATCGGGAAAAGGCCATCTAAGAGATTTCCGAGTTGTGAGCCTGCTGAGCCGTACACTGCCCTTGGGAAGACCTGATTGATCGAAATCAGGAACGAATTTCGTCGGACATCCTGGTTCGCTCTTTATGATAGGTCGGCTATCGTTGAAAACCTTGTCGACACAATGGTGGAGGATGCGGTGGATTCGCTCAAGGACCTCAGGAAAGGCTTCTGGGATCCAGGGGAAGCGACCAAGAATGAACAAGGACTCGGGAATAGCGCCGATGGTCAGAAGCTGAGTGAGCAACGATACCTTTTGCTCCAAAGGCTCAGGTAGTTTTGGCTTGTTGTCTGTTGCTTCTGTTGCGGCTTCCTTCGCCTCCGCTTCGGCCTTCTTGGGAAGCTCTCGTCGAGGGAGCGTTGACGAGATGGGGTTGTCATCGTCTCCTTGAGGCAGGACGCCAGCCATCAGGAGTGCATTCATAGGACCACCTCGTGAAGCTCGCTCTGCCTCCTCAACCTTCTTCATCTCCTTCTCACGGACTTGCTCCATGTCTTCGTCAGCTGGCGAGAGATGAGGATAGAGGTCGATGATGGAGATGAAACCAATCTTGATGAGGAGAGCAGCCAGGTAGAGCAAGTTTGCAGGGAGAACATCGGTTTCATCTCGAGCTTCAGAGTTGTAAAATCGAAGTTTGAAGCCGAGTAATTGAGCTGCAGTTCGGTTGCCTGCAGGTGGCAGTGTATTGGTTTCCTGCACCCACTGTCGTTCGAGGTCGGCAGCCGCATCGTCCCCCTCGGCTCCATTGGTGATGGTGAGTTTCTGTGAGTCAGAGTCCGCAACCTGTCGGCCACCCAACTCGAAGAATGCACCCAGATGAATTTCTCGGCCTCGGTTCCAGAAAGCGATGTCCCGGGTCAGCTTCTTCTCCTCCAGAAGCTTCTCATCCTCCTCTGTCGTCGTCCATTGCGAATATCCGGGAGTGGCCCATAGAGGTAGCCCACCGACATAGACTGCGGCACTGAACTTGAGGTGAGATCGGGGCCACCAGGAGCTGACTCTGAGGAATTTGACAAAGAATTTGAACTGCTTGATGAGGACAGCAGCCGCAACATCAAGCGTGACGTCAAGCACCCTGCCAACATCCAAGTCAAAGGTTCCGATCAAAGCCTTGATTCGTTCAAATGTCTGTTCAGCCATTTCAGGAGGAGGCGGTGCAACACTGCTAGTGGTAAAGAGCTCCGTGATAAGCTTCGAATATCCTTCGGTTTCTTCGCGAAGGAGGTTGTAGTTGGCTTGTCGGTAGAGGAGATTTGTTGCCTGCTTGATGCCCAGCTTTGCAAAGTTATCTCTGATAAGTCCAAGTTGTTGCAGAACCGGAGCATCGAAAACCTGTCGCATCAAGCTGGAAGAAACGCCAGTAGCAATGAGGAACTCGCGAAGGGTTGGCCGGTAAATAGTAGGCTCATTGTCCATGACGATTGAGAGAGAGTCAAGGAAGAGGGTATGGGGAGCGAACGCGTATGATTCCTTAATGATCTCCGACGTTTCGTCTCCAATAATCTCCTTGACGCAGGCGCCTGCATCAGCAGGTGGAAGGCGAGCCTCAACGACGGCATGGATAAACTCTTGGAACAAGCTCGACAGTTCAGTAATGTCGACATCGTCGCGCGATTGCTTTCCGTGCTGTAGGATCTCGTCTCGTCCGCGCTCAGCCCAGGTGCTGATCTTTTCGTCTGTGAGGTTATCATATCGGTACGTTGGACGAACCGGAGAGACCGGTCTCTGAACAGGCTGTGGCGCGGGTTTCCTGACCGCGGGAGGAGGCGGAGGTGGCGGAGGCGGCGCGTGCGAAGAGGAACTGGGTCGTCGTTGAATAGGCGAAGGGTTTGGTTGATGGTTCTGAGGAGCTCGGTTATGGCCTTGGGATGAGTCGCGCCGACTGGGACCACGAGGTCCTCTACCGCGGCCACGGCCCATACCGTCGTCGCGGTCGTGTTGACCAAGCGTCGTATCGCCAGGGCGGTGCGGAGAAGATCGGCCTCCTTCGACCGAAAGGCGGTCGTTTCTCTTGCGTTTCGGAGGCATAGCTCTCGATAAATTCGTAAACGGGGTGAAGATTATCTCATTAGATGGTAGCGTGTCGTTATGTTCGTCATAGAGACTGTGACTTGAGTCTAGAGGGAGGGCTGAATAAGTTGCATGCTTGGAAAAGACGGAGCAGAAAGGTTGAAAATGTGGCACGTGTTTGCTGATGCCGTCGGCGCGGAGAGGAAAGACTGACTTTTGACGACAAAGGAGTTTCAGGTGGGGAAGGTGGTAGTCGCGCGAACAATGTCAAGGGAATGAATTGAAAGAGGAAAAGAGGATGAGAAAAGGAAGGGGCACGCGATGACTGCTACTGCAGCTAGACCGGCGGCGTCGGGGGGGGGAGGTGCCGTTTAGCTGACGGACGATGTCGCGATTAGGTTGGAGCAGAAGAAGCCGATGCGAAGCTCCAGACTAGGCATGTCACGACGTTTTGGCAGCCTTACTGGGGAACAAGGCTGCCAACGCGCGCTGGAGCAACGACGAACGCTCGGGCCAACACGGTTGGGGAAGATTAGAGATACGTACCACCGTCCGTCCCAGTTTGGAAATTTCTTGATTCACGTGACGTTGCACCTGACCTCCGTTGCCGGCCGATGTTGACGCAGAGCAGACTCTTGCGCCTGCGATATGATTGGTCAACTCCCAGTCGGTCCTGGGGACTGGCAGAATTACGCCATCGCAGGGACGGGGTTTTTTCACCTAAACTTGCGGGAATCACTTCTTTTGGAAGAATCAAGCTGGAAACTACTTTTGACTAGCAGCTGGCTATCCGTTGGGTCCAATTTTTTGGTGTTTCACGGCTTCTCGGGTTCTACCAGCCCGAATATCAACCCTGGACCAGTCTGGAGCGACCCCGGCCCGATTCTTTCTACAACAGTCTCTGCTCTATCGCGAAGGCCTTCTACCGCGACCAAGAAGCAATGCCGACCGCTACAGTCGCCGAAGGGTCTGCCTCTAATGGCGCAGCTCAGAAGCATTATGGTCAGTATTTCCCTAGTCTCTAGCATATCGATCTCTGTTTGCTCTTTCATCCCCTCCCTATCATCCCCTTCCTGAGTCATCTCTATTCCAATATGAGGACCGATGACTGAATACCTGCAAGAAAGAACGCACTCGCAACCTGAGAACCCGTTTGCTGCTCTGATTCCCGATCAGCAACTGGCCATCATCCCAGAGTTCACGCTCGAATCCGGAGTAACCCTCCACAATATCCCCGTCGCTTATACCACTCGGGGTAAGCTGAACGCAGATGGAACCAATGCAATGGTGATTTGCCATGCGCTTACTGGAAGCGCCGATGTGAGTGACTGGTGGGGCCCTTTGCTTGGGGGTCCTGGTCGGGCATTTGATACATCGAGGTTCTTCATCGTTTGCATGAACAGCTTGGGCAGTCCCTATGGTTCTGCCAGCCCAGTGACTGCTAAGGACGGCGACCAAACCAAGGGCCGATATGGACCCGAGTTCCCCCTCACGACTATCCGTGATGATGTCAAGTAAGTGAAGGCCAAAACGCTTTGGGGGTCCAGATACTAACCGTGATAGCCTTCACAAACTCCTCCTTGACGACCTAGGCGTCAAGCAGATCGCTGCCGTGATTGGCGGATCTCTTGGCGGCATGTTCGTGCTCGAGTGGGCTTACTTTGGCAAGGACTACATCCGATGCATCGTCCCTATTGCTACCTCGAGCAGACACAGCGCTTGGGGCATCAGCTGGGGTGAGGCTCAGCGACAGAGCATCTACGCGGACCCCAAGTACGACGATGGGTACTACCCATTCGAGGACCCCCCCTCCACTGGTCTGGGTGCCGCGCGCATGTCTGCTCTGCTCACTTACAGAAGCCGTAACTCGTTCGAGAGTAGGTTCGGACGCAACATCCCCGACCCCTCCAAGGTTCAGACTATCGGTGGACGACCGCGTCCCTCGACCCCTTCTGAGGCGCACTTCCATATCCACAACGACGGGCACGTCGTCAAGCGCAGCTCGCTGTCTCGTCACAACAGCACTAGTGATGCCCCGGCTTTGGCTACTGAGTCGTCTGCTGTGCCTGAGAACGCCGCAGACCCCCAGTTCCACGGTCCTAGCAAGGACAGCCTCACGGGAGGCGAGCTGCCACAGTCGACTTATTTCTCGGCTCAGTCGTATCTGCGGTACCAGGGTAGCAAGTTTGTGAAGCGGTTCGACAGCAACTGTTACATTGCCATGACCCGCAAGCTGGACACGCACGACGTCTCGCGCAACCGGGCAGACACTATTGCGGATGCGCTGGCCTTGATCCAGCAACCCACCCTCGTTCTGGGAATCGAGAGCGATGGTCTCTTTACCTTTGCTGAGCAGGAGGAGATTGCGCAGCACATTCCCAACGCACTCCTGGAGCGTATCGACAGTCCTGAGGGTCATGATGCGTTCCTGCTTCAGTTTGAGCAGGTCAACAACTATGTTCTCGGCTTCCTCAAGGAAGTGCTGCCCGATATCATGAACAAGGACGGCGGTGCGCCCGAGGAGGCTTCAGTGGGACAACTCACCAAGTCGAGCACCTTTGGCGAGGCAGAGGTGGAGGACATCACCGCTTGGTGAGCTGATGAGAAAGAGAAGAAAGAACAAAAAAAAGAGAATCATGTATGGCTTTTCCTTGCTCAAAAGACGAGTAGATATAAACAAGACTGGATGGCTGAAATGTAAGATGGATTACGAATGCATAACTATTGTTTTTGGACATGTGCTTGTACATATGCTTCTCAACTTTGGACCACTTAGAGGGCCTGATCGAAGTTCTCGTGACTGAAGCTTTGGGTCATCATGCATCGAACGGCCTTTCGCCTCGTACTTTGGGCCGAATTGAGTAATCGCAGGCTTACGGAATAGCAGTTGAGAGAGCGGGTTGGATAGATATCTAGTCCTGCTATAGGCGCTGGGAAGACGGTCGCGTGGTGTCTAAACCACCCCTTCCCAGCATCATCGACCATTGTATCACCATCATACCTTTATTTTATAGCTTCACTGAATACAGAATCACTGGCGCAGTCTAGACTTCAAACACATAGATTACCAGAAGCCCAAAGGCGCCTCTGTTGCCTGGGTGTAGTCTAGTCCAACCTTGGGCTTGAACGCCTCCCCGTATGCAAGGGGCTCAAACATTTTCTCTTTCGCCTGTATATTTCCGAGCAAAGCTGTTGGACGCTAGTTTTATGTTTATTGGAAAGAGAAACAGGGTCGTCGCCTGCCTCTTGGGTCTAACAACTGAACTATCGAATCTGGGCGTTTGGCTTTCGCGAACCTCCCTGCTCCACATCGACGAGATGTTGATAATGTGGGCAAATTTGTCCTTTTAAAGATCTGAGAAGATGGAATATTAATTTTGTCCCTTTTTCGTTTCAGTTTGTGACTAGACTGTGCAAAGTTCTCATCGGTGATGCATGGCTGACCTGCCTGAATACATACATCCTGTGAATATTTGCGGAGCACTCTAGCTTTGGCTTGTTGGATGAGAAGCTATGGCTAATCGGAGGGAAAAAAGATTTACTAGAAGGGCCTGACTATTGGGAAATACAGAAACAGTATTATGAATCGAATCTTAGCTTGAACAGCTCAGTTGGGCCCACCCCTAGGTTTCGCGAGACGGTCATCCACCTGGACTGTTCCATTCGGGTTCAAACATGCAAGGGCGTCTCTCCTCGGCTCCTGGAATAGATTCTTGTCCAAGTTTGAGGATTAGGTGTAGGATATGCAATGTCCTGATTATCCCCTATTCTAAATTCTACTATGTAGAGTCTCACAACTTACCGTGGGTTCTTGAGAGGGATTCTTATGTACCTAAGAGCACAACACCTAGCTCTCGGCTAGAAGGGTAACGCAACACCTTTAACAAAGGAGACAAAAGTTAGGATCCGAACTTGGCCTTAATTGTCAAGATCGGTATGTGGTAAGTCCTATCACTAGTATCGAGGCTACGAGGCTCCTGGCTTAGGAAGAGACTGGTGGCTGGGAGATCGAAAAGTCAAGATCGTGAGACGCCTTCCGTAGCCCCGGGCCTCAATTACGGAATGCATCTAGCGACAGCAAAGCTTACACTGCAAGAACTCAAAGTGACTAGGATCTGCACTGTTTTGTCTTGAAGAGTGTCATACGAGGGGGGTTCAGCAAGCTAAGACCCACGAACCGAGGCGTCGGGTTCGATGATGCGACAGTCTGACCAACAATCACAGTTGGTGATGAAAGTATCACGAAACTAGGATAGGAGCAGCTTGGAGCTTCAGCTTCAGCTTCACAGCATGCCCAACTGGCGCATGGGATGTCTTTCCGAAGCCCACTTGTCTGGTCGCTGGCAGGGTTGCTGTGCCTCCTGGGCGTCGCCTCCGGATTACGATTCTATGTGGTAAGTGATTCCTTTTACTCGTTGATCCTACACTCTTGGCTGTGCTGCCTGCTCTCGTAATTAAATTGTCGCTTTTCTCCAAGTTGTTTCTTGGCTTGCAAGAACCTGGGCGCCTCGTTTTCCCATCACTGCTAGGTCTCCCTTGATAAGAGCTTCGGTATCTGTATGCGGATTCGGGGTGAGCGATTGCAATTGCACCAGCGTTTTGGTTGCTGAAGCTGGGAGCAGGGGAGAAGGGTGAGACGAGCGCGGCGACGGTCAGGCATGGAGACAAACTCTCACCTAGCTCCACGAGACGCCAGATGTGGGGAAGACAGGGCGAGGTCAACAAGACACACGTGGAGAACCGATTGGCTCGGTGTGAGACAAGAGGCCCCTGTCAGAGTGCGAGCGAGAAGAGAAGACAGACCGTGACCGAGAACTCGGAGGCGCTGAGGGGGGAGAATGTGAAGAAGCCGATGTCCAAAGAGGTAGGTTGCTGAGGTTGGCTAGAATGCATTCCACACCGAAAAAGGTGATGGACGGCAACTGATTGGCTGGCTCATTTGATGGCTTCAAGCTGAATGCGCCTTCGTTTTGATGATTGTTGATGAGACCTTGTCGTCCTTGTGCTCAGTGAACGGCTTCGGGCGGCAAGCGTCGCAGATTGACAAGATTGACAAACGAATTCAGGCACGGGGTTCGGCAATGCCAGCAAACTTAGATGGAGACCCGTAATACAGAGTGAGTGCAACTTTGGAACATCAGGCGAGCCGCAAGTCATCTTGACCCCTTGATCCATGCTGTGGCAAACTGAGAAGACGGCTAGAAGCATTGTCGAAGACGGAAAAGTGGAGAATCACGGCGGCGAGTGTTTGAAGTCTTTTTTCTCTTCGTGATGCCGGGAGTGAATGAATTTGCCCCCCGCTAAAGAGAAGGATGGCAGCCGTTTCACCTGTGTCGATAGCGGATGGGACGTGGTGACGGCTCCCGGCGCTGCCTGTGAAGCGTGCGGCGTGCGCTCAACTTGGTTTCAATGCGACAAGGCGTGCACGACCCAGTTACTGGGAGCACAGCGGACAGCTGGGATTGAGCTTGCTGGCCGACAGTCATAACAATAGCGGCGGATCCGTCATTCATCATCATTTGCTTCTAAGTGATGATGCCATGGGGCGGCGATTGCACGGTCAGTGGGTGTTACGTACAAGCAAATGCCCACTGACTCCGTCGTCGGTGCTTTTTTCTAGAAGCATGGTGTTGAGGGTGTTGAAAGGCACATGCTGACACGGCCAAGTGTGTGATGTCGTGTGAGGGGAGCGATAGCAAAGTATCGCTGCCGTTGTCGAATGGCGAGCAGAAGCCATCGCCGATCATTGAAACCACATCGTCATTGACGACACGCAAGCCGGAGATGCATCGATTTTGGTAGATGGTGGTAATAATAGCTGTTGTCTTAAGCGTCGATCAAGTGCATCGGCCATAGAGGCCGGTTAAATTCCCCGTCGGCGAGATCTGCGAAAAAGCGACCGCGGCGAGATGATGCATGGAGCCTGGAAGGGACATTGATGCGCCATTACGGAGTCTGGGAGTCGTGGATCCATCCATGGATAGAATCAGTCTATCGCTTCTGGAAGCCTTGACAGAAGGAAACCTAATGGAAGCCTGAGGCAGAAAGCCTGATGGATTCATTCTGGAAAAAACAAGGGGGAAGAGGGGCAAGGTTGTCAGACAGGGCGAGCGAGCGAGGGGCCTGGCCTGTTGATCAACTCTGATTTTTCAACCGCCAGACAACAAACGAACAAAATTCGATCAAGTTGAAGCGAACCAACTGTCAGACGCCTCCAAATGATCAAAAGAAGGCTCAAACAGCCTCATCACCCCAACCGCTCTCGCTCATTGGAAAAGCAGCTCCCTGGAAAACGCTCGCTGAGAGACACATAGAGCGACCCTTGAAGTGGGGGGCAGCCCTTCCAGCGTCAGAGGCGGACACTTGCTCCACCAGGGCGAGTTCAGCCACTGGGCTCCGTCGGCTTCCCATTGGCTCGAATTGCTTCTAGCGGCCTTTTAGTCGACGACCGGGGTGTGGAGCCGTTCAAGGGTTTGCAGGACAGGGCGGGGCCTCTGGAACGGGCTTCTCGGACAGGGGGCCTTCCTCTACGAGTCTAGCTGTGGTTGAATCCCTGGATCCCTTTGGATGAGATGCTTCGAGCTGGTCATTCTCAGACGGGGTTCCAGCCTATGCTCGATGGAGGAGGTGCTTAACAGAACCGCCTGGGTGCCCGGGAGCACGGTGAACTGAGCTTGTCTTGTCGGGCCTTTAGCTTTTAGGGAATGCCAGGACCTCTCATTCGCTCCTACCCTCTCAGTCCAGGTGCGTGCTCTGGACGTCCAGTGGGCTCTCAGCGCAATCTCAGTGGTTCGGGGGAAGTCTTAGCGGGTGTGCAGTGGACTTTCCATCTTGCTTCTTCCTCGGCTTCCAGTGGCTTGGCCAGAGATTCCATTGCGGAAGGCGTGCGTGGAAGCGTCCCCACTTGGCTTGGACCTTCTCAAAACCACCACCATGCCATCCCCCATCCGTGGAAGGTACCTGGGCAGGCACGCTATATCCCCCGGCCGCATCCCATCTGTCAGGTATCCCGCCCAAACTTGCCCATCTCGACTCAGGCATTTGCATCCGTTGTCGCTCTGTTTCCTGGGAAAAGACGATACATCTTTTTCCTCTTTATTTCTCCATTCCACTTTAATATACAGAGGAGCCGGGTCTTTTCCCTCTTGATAATACCTTCCGTTCATCGCATCCACCTACGCTTCGCGACAGACGATCCGCGCCCTTCTACGATCTCGCTCGACCCAACATCGCAATCCACCTCGGCGACGCATCCGAAGAGCCACGGCACTCTCCTCCGTCCCCGATAACTCGTCACTGGTCTTGTTTTAGGATATCGCTTGGAAAGGGATAAGAGCATTGTGTGTGTTGGAACTTGGTTCAGTAACGGTCTTCTCGGCGCTCTCCCGGACCCTGCCGAGCGTTGCGGACCGATTCTGGAGCTTGACTCGGTAGTCTCTAGCCAGACCTAAGCTCTGAGAGAAAGAGGAGGATATTTCGGACCCAGGGCATTCTCAGCAACGGTCGACTGGGTTATTGAAGACATCACATCCTCCGGATAATCCAGCCTTGATGTCGATGCTGCCTCCCGAAGGCATCTAACCCACCTAAACGACAAAGTGGAGGGCATCGATATCACCAAACACACATCGACGCACTTTCATCCCGATCAACTCATGTCTTCGATTACGGATATCATCGCTCCCGATATCTACTCGCCATAAATTTCAAAATGCCCGACTACGACGACGATATGCTCCCTCCGCCTGCGACTCCTTTACAAGATCGTACCTATGGCGGCAACAACGCATTTCACAACTTTTTTAACGACTTTTCTCACATCTCCGACCCTAACCTACGCCGAAGACTTGCCTTGTCTGAGATTGACAAGGTCCCTTTTGGCGCATACCGTATGTGAAAATTTCGGAGTTTCCTCTTTCGGGCCGAGTTGGCTGTACGCCGAGCGCTAACCATGATATTTTGCATTATAGATGTTCGCGCAGTATTAGTGGCAGGTGTTGGGTTTTTCCTCGACTCCTACGATATCTTTGCCATCAACCTTGTCACTGCTCTGCTCGGTGTTGTCTTCTGGGGTGACCCAAACCCCCAGAACGGCTTCAGCGGCAACAATGGATACCTCCCCGACCCGGTGAACCAGGCCTTCAAAGCTTCTACCAGTGCAGGAATCGTCATTGGCATGGTTGTGTTTGGCTGGTTGGCAGAGTATGTAACCTCATGCATTCAACAGCTCACCTTGGCTTCGTTAGCAGAGGACCAGATATGCTGACAACTCAACTAGTGGCTTTGGAAGACGTCGCATGTATGGTGTCGAATTAGGGATCATCATCCTAGCGACACTTTGCTGCTGTCTCATCTCCTCGAGCCCGGCGATGGGTTCAACTGGCTTGCTCATCTTTTGGCGGATCATCATGGTAAGCCCTCAAGGTCTGCACCTCTGTTGTCGGTACTGACTAAGGTTAGGGCATTGGTATCGGTGGCGATTACCCACTATCCAGTGTTATTACGTCGGAGTAAGTTATTGTGCTCTGATCTAAACTTTGTGGCTGCCCTAGTCGCCCGCGCGATGTCAACGAAGTTAAGTCAAGCTGACTGTTCACCCATTAGATTTTCGCCGACAAGGTGGCGCGGCGCCATGGTGGCTGCCGTCTTCTCCATGCAGGGTCTTGGGCAACTTGTTGCGGCCATCGTGGCTCTTATCACGACCGTCGCTTTTAAGGAATCGTTTATCGGTGCTGCTAACGAGAGCAAATGCGGATACGAATGCCGCCTGGCTGCCGACCGAGCATGGCGAATCATCATTGGAGTGGGCGCTGTACCGGCCTGCATTGCTCTCTACTACCGTATTACCATCCCCGAAACACCTCGATATACCTTTGATATCGAACACGACGTGGAAAAGGCTGATGCCGATATCAAGGCATATGTGGCGAGCAAATCCAAGGGCTCATTTGATGTGGTACACCACCAGGTCAGGACAAAACGTATTGCTGGGCGCAACCTCAACGTGCCACGCGCCTCTTGGTCTGACCTTGTCGCATTCTTCCGCATATGGGCCAATTTCAAGATGCTCCTGGGCACCACATTGTCCTGGTTCTTCTTGGTATGTATCCTCGTCTAGCTGACGAATCACTCGGCTAACATCTACTTAGGATCTCGCTTTCTATGGTCTTGGCCTCAACACCGTGGTTCTTCAGGCAATCGGTTATGGCACAGGTGATACGCTTTACGAAAAACTTCACAACCAGGCAGTTGGAATGATCATCTTGACTTGTGCGGGCTCTTTGCCAGGCTATTGGACTGCCATCTTCACTATCGACACCTTCGGTCGCAAGCCACTCCAGGTGATTGGCTTCTTTCTCCTCACCATCCTCTTCTGCATTCTCGGATTCGCATACAAAAGCTTGACACGGGGAGCCTTGCTTGCCCTGTACATCATTGGCCAGTTTTTGTTTAACGCCGGCCCAAACACAACTACGTTTATTGTCCCCGGAGAATGCTTCCCCACACGATATCGATCCACGGGCCACGGAATCTCGGCCGCCATGGGCAAGATCGGTGCCATCATTGCTCAGTGCATCAGCATCCCCCTGGTGCGTCAGGGTTCCGCTGAGGATTGTAAGGGCACCGAATGCTCGCCAAACCTACACCGTCTTCTCCAGCTCTTTGCCCTGTTCATGCTGTTTGGTACTCTTGTCTCGCTCCTGATCCCAGAGACCAAAGGTATGACGCTGGAGGAGCTTTCTGGCGAGCCCCGTACGAGTTACAATGCAGGATGCAATGGCAGCATTAGCCTTGGATCCCCAAAACTAAGGGCATGGAACCCCTTCCACGGTGGCCAACCTGCAGGATTCTCATATCCCCGATCGAGACCAGGCCATTTCTCTAAGCATCGAAAGTCGGACCGTGTTGGAATTATGACATCACCCGAGTTAATGGCAGAGACGTCTCGACTTCGACGACCCCGTTTCTGGAGGAGACACCGCAAGGCCAAGTCAAGCAACGGAACGAATGAGATTGCGCTTAGCACTCGCAGCTCAGGAACAACAGACGACGACATCTTCCCGGCAGGTGCTCCGGTGCCTGCTCCCATGAGCCCTCCGCAACCACCACCAAGCTGGGGAGCTGGTTGGGGACGGATCGACAGAGGAGGACCGCCGCCGTTATTGAACTCGGTGCAGCTGCAGGATGTCGGCAGCCTGCTTACAAAATAATGCTTGGCATCTACGCCGGTGACATCCGGTTGGCATTTACTCATGGCGTTGGTTGGAAATGTTGATTTTTAGACAATGATACCTTAGATGTTTGCTTTTGCATATTTGTCGAGAAGAAACGACAACCAAGGGGAGGCTTCTTGTGGAACATGAAGCCTTGCCCTTGGACGAATGAATCACGAATACGAAGAATATTCTCTTACATGTTTGCATCGTGACAGGAAGGCCTTTCATTCCGGAGACGAGTGAGGTATCATGATAGTCATGGCCATACAATTTCTCATCTACAAGTAGGTATCTATTACATTGATGCGCCGTCTAGGTAACCAGCAAACAAAGCATCTTGAATCTCCAACAAAAGGGTCTTACCCCATCACCACTCTGATCCCAATGTGAACATCAGCTATAGACCAGGAAAGGAATACACCGTGAAATGGATCAAGTCAACATCTCTGCGGGCGCCCACAACTGGCTGTTACATGATTACAGCCAGATAAGTCAGGTTCGCCTAGCCACGGAGAATCTTCAGAGCCTCCTTCAAGTTCGCAACGTCGAGAGTCAGCCTCTCCCGACGGTCACGGCTGCACATCTCCTCGCCAGCGATGGTCTCGAGGTTCTCGGGCGTCATGTGAAGGATGAGTTCCTCAGACAGAACGGTGAGGGGTCCATTGGGCGAGTATAGGAGGAAGTGGTCGATGACCTGCTGGCAGATAACATCGACAAAGCGGGTTCGGGCAAAATCGTAGAACGTGTGTAGGACATCGTGGATGTTGCGGCAGGTGGATGCGAGGTCATTCGACTTTCCAAACCCATTCTCAATCATCTCTCGGGCATGTGAACCTGCTAGATCCGTATCGGGGAAAGATTTGATCGTCCGCTCAATCTTCTTGCCGAGTTCCTCAACATGGGCGAACTTGGTGCCATGAAGCTTTTTGTTGAAGGCGGGACTGTAGGTAATGCTCTTGCCCTCAAACTCGACCTCAAGGAGAAACTCTGTGTGGTCGACGGCGCGGCGGTACCGCTCCTGGAGGTCATCAACAATGAAGTTCCACAACTCATCGCGGATGGTGTCATCAAGGCAGCTGGCGTCGAGAACACTGCGGATGAAATGGTGAACAATGAGGATGGCGTTGGAGACGTGGGCTCGAGCCATGGGAGACCACTTCTTGGACTGCTCCTTGAAGTTGGTGGGGAGCATCTCGCCGCCAAACTGTGAGATGTGTTTGTTAGTAGGAGTGGCTTATACGGCAAGATTGGTTGAGACTTACAGTTCCAAGTTCGTAGCCACGCGATGAGCGGTACTCTCTCTCGATGAATGCCAGAATGTCATCCTCTGGGTTAGGGCAGCGGTAGGCTTCATGGAGGATGCTATCACCCAGTTCCATCTCTCCCACGAGCGGAATTACAAAGGTCATTTCATCGTCGTACAGGTCGTCTCGGATGGTCTCTTCACTCTTAGTTTCGGGTTCGGGTTCGTCAGAATCGCCTTGCTCGCTTTCCTCCTCTCCGGGCGGCTGGAAATTTCTCGTGTGGCCCTTGTCAAACACAACGTTTGCAAAGGCTTCATTGATCTCCCGGATGCGAGTGATGAGTCGCAGCTCTTCCTGTTCATGGAAGATCTTGTGACGGGAGTAGTAGGCATCCAGACCACAGTTCTTGATCTGGGTAAAGCGAGAAGCGATGCGTCCCAGGTAGACGCGCTGCTGCTCAGTAGTGCTTCGTGACTCTCCCATGTTCTCGAGAAGCGCCTCATTCTTCTTGAGCATCGTCATCAGATCGCTGCGCACTTTGGGAAATTCACTCTTGATCCGATCCATGAGCAAATGCTGAAGGCGAGTTTTGAGAGCTGGAATGCCGAGCCGATCCGTCGGAAGCTTACTCCAAGGTGCCTCGCGAAAGAAGTTCTCTTCCTCGAGGTTGCGCTCCTCAGCGCTCGAAGAGGTGTCATCAGCACCACGGTTCTTGACCACACAGTATCCCAGGACAAGATCCCGGCGGTCCCCCTTGACAAGGTTGACAACAACAGATTTGGTAGCTTGCTCGACGGCAAGATCAGGCTTGGTAAGGACTCCCAAAGTTCTCTTACCCTCCGGGTCAACCTCCTTGGCGAGAGTCAAGATCTTCTGGTTGGCGATGTCGCCAGTGCAAGGGACAACGGCAAGGATAATGGTGCGAGACTCTTTGATGTAGTTTCTCACCATGTTCTTGACAAGATCGATGTCTTCCTTTGTCGTGACGCCTGGAGTCACGTTCTCAAACATTCCGGGGACATCAATGACAGTCAAGTGGTCTTCGTTCGGTCCACTGATCTCAACACGGAGGATATCTCGACTGAAGGCAGAACCAGTTGAACCATCTTCAGAGCCAGACTTGATGCCCATGACCTTGGCCGCCTGTTTAGGGATTTTGGTTAGCGATGTCTTTCACAAGGGGTTGGACTATAGACTATGTAACGTACATCCACAAAGATCTGGGCAAACTCCTCGGCGTTGAGATCCTTCGTCTCACGGCGAAACTTGTGAGCCTCTGTGTTGTTAGGATCCGCGGATTGGATTGAGATGACAATGTTCTGTGTCTCCTCGCGACGACATATGATCTCTGTGGCGTGGCGGGTGCAGAGTGTGACAGAGCGAGGGAAGTGGAAGCCGGTGAGAGACTCGAGGACACTCGACTTTCCAGCACTCTGATCACCGACGACGACCATCTATGAGAGTGTTAGAACATGCGGGCGAGATTGATCGCGCGCGCGCGCGTAAAGGGAACTCACCTGGGGGAGAGAGACGAGGTTGGAAATGCCCAGGCCTCGGAGCTTGTCCATCTTGTCGAGTAGGACGCGGTTTCCGAGGCCCACGCTCGACTTGGCGGGCTTTGAGAGCGCCATATTGATGAATAGAGGAGGCTTTTGGGTTGTTGTTTAGGAGCACGTTGTAGTGAGTCGCGTCGAGGGGGGAGAGGATGAAGGAGAGGAGGATGAGAGGTGAAGGAAGAGAGAAGAGGAGGAGAAGGGATTTCGTCAACTTATGTTTGTGCGCTCACCTCCCCAAGGCTTAGGATAAAACATTTCGGCAAGGTACCCTGATGGAAAGATGGGATTCTATGGAAGGTGAAGGAAGAGTTGGTCGGCCTGTTGCAGTGCCCGTCAGTGATGGCCAACAGTGATATCACAGTCACTCCCGCACTTCACAGCCCGATGGAACCGAGACCTAGGCCAAGACCCAGGCCAAACAAGGCTTCATACAAATAGATAACCGAGCAGGTGCAGGGAATTGCTTTTGCCTTTTGCTTGCACCATGGGCGAACTAGCTGAGAGTGATAGGTCACAGAACCAACAGCACTGCCGCAATGCATGCGACAAGTCAATTAATGCAACCAACACCCTGTTACTCTAAAATTAAAGAACAAGGGATACCTCAGTGTAAAACGACTGGGATTCAAAGTGTACAATCACCTACCTATGTTGGGGCATGTCAAACTGCGCCTCGGCCGCCATAGCTGGCCAACTGAGCCACGAAATACGGGAGGCATCCGGTTTCACATTACGAGGATCATAATTGAAGTGTAAAAATGAATCGCTGAATTTTTGCTTGGGTATCTTGACGTCGCTAAAAGAAAACTCCTATCCATTCCATTCCGATTACCACAACGAGACAATCTCGCTCACGGGCATCCCACATCCAGATGCCAACCCCTGTTCCCTATTATACCAAGCCTCGAGAACCTCCAACTCCACAGCCCCGGGGTTCTCAGTCAAGTTGGATAGAACGGGTCCAACAGATTTTGACTCGAGTGCTGGGTCAAGGACACCTGGTGAAGATGGGCCTCGTGATGGAGGCTGCAGGGCCGTCTCCAAGGCGTGAATAAACTTCTCGGCCAGGGCGTGATGAGAAGTCATGTACTGTCTGGCTGTTACGAGACATCTTCTGACCTCGTCGTTGATTGGGTTTGGGTTTGTGACAATATCTCTGAAGAGAGGGTGCTTGGAGAGCATAGTGAGAGTCATGCCTATTATACAAAGAGCTGAAAGAAACGTTAGCAAAGGTTTTTAGCATGGGGAGCGTAGGAACTTACAGATTACAGCATGACTCTCAGGGGGTCCGTCAAAGGTTACCAATCTCCTCTCACGGTTCATGATATCCTCTAGCTCAACACTCGCAGCATAGCATGACTCGAAAAGTCCACTGAGCATGGATCTGGCCACCATGGATGATGGTTGACTGGCCTGGCTACTCACGAGCTTCATAATTGCTGCTCGAGAAATGAGAGCCTTTGTTTCCAAATATCTTGGACAAGGTTAGTTGAGTTTTTTGCTACAAGAGTTATTCAAGACATACCTCATACGGAGAAGAGTAGCCTGACGACGGAAAACAGCCTCGGTTTGTGTACAGGGAAACTTGAGACGCAGATGCTCAGGAAGAGCAGCTTGCCACTCCTCAAGCACACAATCGAGATTCAACGCAGTTCCAAGAATTTCTGAAATAGACTGCTTGCTGCCTTGTTTTTGGTTAAAGTAGGCATCCTGAACTGGCTGCAGAACCGTATCGGAGAGTTTCAGCACCTGGGTGAAGAAAGAAATCCTTGATGGGCTGGTGGAAGGCTGTTCCTTTCGTGGGTTGTGCGGGACCGTCTCCAGATATTCGTCGTCGATTTCCTCGGGCAAGGTTCCCAAGTTTGCTGTTGTTTTGTTTCCAGGAGAGTTTTGTGTCCTAGGTTGATTGTTAGCAACTTAGCAACTATGCAACTTTATGAGACTCACCTTAGAAACAGTGCACAAGCGCACCACGTCCTCTTACGCTCCTCTAGCTCAGCCTGAGACTTTCCTGGAAACTCCATATGAAGCATCATGCCTTCTGCCAGCCTATGCGCCATCCCCGTCAACATCCAACTCTCCTGACCCATACCCATCCGTCGAAGGAACCGAGCGTGGATAATCAGAGCCTGCACAACAGGGAGAGACGCCACGGATAACAAGTCGATAAGGAGAAGTGGCCTCGCTTGCTGGTGGAATTCGTACGCGTTCGATGCTTGCGATGTGGTCGATTCCGCAGGTGACTTTGTGAGTTGACCAATGGCGAGCATGCCGAGGAGAAGAGAGTATGTCGCGGCGAGTTCCGTTGCTTCCTCTAGTGGGATATCACGACGGTAGCGTGAATTGGCGACAGCGATGAGCCGATGATAGCGTTGGTAAAAGGTTGGTCGATGAACAGCAGGTAGAGTGATCCAATCGACATCAAAGTACTCGGCGAGCAACTCGTCCATTAGGTCTGCGGGTGGGAGCGAGATCTTTTCGAGCATGAGAGCCGCCTTGACGTCGGAAGAGTAGGAACCAAAGGACGAAGCCTTGGCGTGCGAGACTTCTTCAAGATCATCGGTCAATGGAGGGCTGGCACCCATGTGGTGAGGGTGGGAGTAGTAGCCGGCAGGTTCCTGGGTCATGGGAAGAGAACCGGCTCCAGCTGGGAAGCCAGAGAGGGGATAGTTAGAGTCGCCATGGATAGGTGGTAGGACATGATCCAGAGGTTTGACAGGTCGTGCAGGCTGTTCGGATACTGCGCCAGGGGAGCTGGATTGTTTCCTCCAAGCATCATCGTGTGCGGGCGTAGTTGCGGCAAAGGCATCTCGGCCCTGGACAGCAAGTTCCTATAAGAGGGATGTGAGTCAACTATGCGACGACGGTGTTAGTCGACATGAAGGAAACATACAAGCTGCTTCTCCTTCTCCTCAAGTTCCTGAACCCTCTTCTGAAGGGCGCGAATGTAGCTTGATATATCAGATCAGCCCGGCATTCCATGATACGATTGTCCGTAAAAAAACTAACCTCCGCGACGAGGCAATGGAGCCTTCGTGTTCAATCTCGGGGTACACACACTGATCAGCACCGAGACCTCGTCTGCAGCAAGAGTCGCACACGGGACGCGCTCCGTCGCAGCGAATCTTGCGGTCGCGACACTCTCGACAGGCGAGCGACCTCGCCTTACAAGGCCGGCCGGCTACCGAACGCCGGGCGGTAGCCGCCGAGGATCCGCTGCCGCTTGCCTTTGAGGAGGTGGTGCTGGTCCTGGTCATGGCTGTTGACCTTTGAGAAGAATCATGAAAGGTTACGGGTCGTCGGGGGGGAAGAAGAAGAAGACTGCGTTTGATTAATTCTCGGGGATTGGAGGGAGGAGGGGGTTGTTGGATCAACTCCGAGGAAGACAAGGGAACTGGAATCTCGTTTTTTTTTTCTCTCTCTGCTCATTCGTGAGGTTGGGTTTACTTTCTTGAGCGAGCCGGCCGCCGAGGGTGGCGGATCGGCGGGCTACGGATGTCGGACTGTCGGTGGGCGGACGGACACGCCGGGATGAGAAGGGGGTGTGTGCGTTGGAGTGAAAATGTCCAGAAGGGGAAGAAGGGCACGAGACGTTATGTTTCTAACTATTAGAATAGATTACATTGTTAGAATAAGAGGTAGTTGTGATGTCCTCATTTGCATCTCTCTCATCTCGAGATGTCCATTTAGTGTTGCCCGATATCTCGAGATTGTATGGATACAAGAAAGTTCCCGGTCTCAGGTCTTTGACGGGCATCGGTCATCGGCTACCCCCATTGGCGTTTTTTCGTCAGTGGCCCCCAGTCTTTGCGTCCTGTCAACTCCCCGATTTCCCCGATATCCATAGCAAGCAAGGGGCTTATCATGGATCTAGCCGGATCAGATGGAGGGGAGGGCATGGGATCCAGTATGGCGGGATTGGGAATAGCCTCAGGCAGCGAGACTTTGGTTGAACCCCCACGGAAATGACTCCACCAGGTTCCTTGATTGATTTGTTTAATGTTACTGCGTGAATAACTTCACCTGGTTATGCGTACGATAGTATTGTTGAATGGATCCAAGACACTGACTGCCAAAATCTCCCTTTGACGTTCTCGCCAAGTCCCCGGATGCAAGCCCCAATAGCGTCCCACCAATAACCCCCAAGAGGCGACATTCAACAAACATTCCACTTCTCCCCGACGGATCACGCTATTCCCGGCTCGTCGCTTTCGGCTCTCGCCCCCGAGTTCCGCCTCGGATCAGCAACTACTAGACCCCCGTTGCTCATGCGACCACCCGAGCTCCCCGTGACCAGCGCCATCTCCCCGCAGCCGGCGCTCGGTGGGCGATATCCACTCGAGCTTCAGCCATGGTGGTTACGCAACGACACGCGACAGTGGACGTGGATGTTGTTTTGGAAAGGTGCCAGTTGACGTGTCGGTGGTGCTGTCTATTTGTTTTCACCAATTTCTCAATCTCTTACTGGGATTTAACATCTCTCGTCCCGGAGCATCAAGACAGGGTGCTAGAGGCCAGGAGTCGTGGAGACGTAGTGTCCCCTTCACGGGGAATGCTTAACCCCGTATCTGAAGCGTATGTAGCGGACTCTCTTGCATGAGACTAGGCACGGGTAATAGCCAAGGGAGTTGCGGCAGTCATATCTGCTGGTGGTCAAGGTCTTGAAGAGAGCACTCACTACATCTGTTATCTACCTTGATGCTGATGATGCCACGGATGATGTTGGGACAATACTTGAACGCCGCGGAAAACTCATGCAAAGAGCCGACAGTGCTCATGACACGCCGGTTGACGCGCCAAAAAGCTGCGAGAGAGCGTACACCCAAAGAAATAAAGAAAGACCTCGCTGAACAGCTCGGTGGGGACCAGATCCAATTTCCCGAGTGAGTGCCGTAGCACACTGCATGTTAACTATTGTCAAGAGGGCAACGCGTCCTTAACTTTTCGTTGTCCAAGGTACTATCAAGGATCCTCCGCAGATTTCCGTTAAATGAATGCTGGTGTTAAGTTAAACTCATGGCTGCGCGCCTACATTAAATGTCGAGATGGGTTGACCAAGGAGACAGTATTCGACCCGTGTAAGACGCACGAGGGGATGCGGGGTGCTTCTTCCCCAGGCCAGGAAATATCCAGTCGATGAACGCAAGAATCCTCTATCATTATTATAAAATGTTCTAAATTATTTGTGGTAACCTTTGCGCCCGATCTCCAAGTCTTACACACAAAGCTGCTCCAACACCAACAGCGTGGGGGGGCTGTCACTCACTTCTCACCACTTCGACTCCTCCAAGTCCACTACCTACTTCGAAAGCCTCCATCCATAGCGTCGCTGCTTTAAAAAGTATCCACGGAAATTTTAGTGAGTTTCGGAGCTTCCCTACTGAATAATCTGAAGGAAATTGGCCCCAACTTCCAGATGCTGGATGGGCTCGTAACGTGACCTTGATACTGGCCACTCAACCAACAATCTGCTCCAAGACAAAGTCTCGATTCACCTCTGGACTGTTTGTTGAATCCAATATGATGGGGTTGCCTTCAGGTCGACACGGACTCTCGATCCATTTCTTGAAGAGCGCGCGGGAATCCTCGCCTCTACGAGCGCTGCTCGCGGCGGAAGGTGGACAATCGACGGCGGTTCGCTGACTCCTCATAGGATCCCGCGAGCGCAATCTTTCGTCCAAGAGGTCCATGTCGGTGACTTTGCACTCGACGTACCAATAAGCAAAACCTTGCTGTTCAGCGAGGGCTGAACCTCGATCGAGAACCTCTTGGAAGTTGCAGGTGCTGTCGATGATGACATTCAGTCCCTGCTTCATGAAATCCTCTGCGAGTCTCCATTGAAGATTATAGGCGCGTTTGGCTACTTGATCGAATGGGACGTCGCTGTCTTCAAGGAGGGAGGATCTTAAGACGTCGTGGTCAATGACAACCCCGCCGATTGACCGTCGCAGTAATCTCGCTATTGTGCTCTTGCCAGAACCGGGCGCACCAGACATTTGTATGAGTAATTTTTGCGTCTCATGCGAGTCCTTGATGAGCGTCATGGTGCCTTGGAGAGGTGATGCTGTCGTTGTAGTTGGGTTTGTTGCCGTTGTTGTTGTCAGCGGTGAGAGACCAGGTATTCCTTAGGCGTGGTATTGAGAATGGTGCTCCCCGATTGGCTAAACACAGTGCATCCAGTCCAAAGTTCAGGCCTTGTGCAACCCTGTACAGAAGCAGTTTTGAGACATGGCAGCAATTGTTCACCAGCAATCAGCGCCCAGTCGCCAAGGATAATTCAGGTAGCTATTCATGTATAGTCCGGCTTTTGTTCGTATATAACATTTACCAATATACCTCTACCATGTTCATCATGTGCATTGATGTAGTTTCCCATCACAACAATAGGGCCCTGATTACGACCAGCACACTGTGGATATCGCAATACTAATAGCCACTACAACTCCACGAGAGCAACAGTATCATTACAGACCGGACACAGATCATCATCTTATATAAACCCACTTACATGATGATCTCGGCTCCCCGCATCGGTCAATATCCTCATGTAATTGGTGCCCAGAATTGGAGTACACCAGAGTGAGATGGAGTATCGGATCCCCACACGGGACCACACGGGAAGGGCTTCTCTTAAAGTGGTCGCATATCCCAATTGAACAAATCAGTGCAAGACATAATTGTCCACTCGTCAACAATATGGCGGCCCTCACTTATCTTGTACCCTTGTGCTCTCTAGTACTTGTGGTCGCCCTCAAGGTTCTATCTCGTGTTTATCAAGCTCTCTTCTCTCCCCTCAAGAATGTCCCCGGACCTACTCTAGCTCGCTTCACCGATTTATGGTACCTCAATAGAGTATCGCGAGGACATTTTGAACGCGACAACATCAATCTGCACCGTCAATACGGTCCCATTGTTCGCTATGGACCCAATCGATATAGTTTCGATCACCCCGAGGCAGCTCAGATCATATACGGTGTTGGTAAAGCTGATAAATTTGCCAAGTCCTCCTTCTATCGGACATTCACCACTCCCGATCCTAATCAGCCCTCCATCTTTGCTCATGAGAATATCAAGGAGCACTCTCAGTTGCGAAGGCTCTATCAGAGCACTCATGCCATGTCTGCTTTGATCTCTTACGAGGACTTTGTAGACGAATGTGCAGATATTTTCGACCAGAGACTTCGAGAAATGGCGACAGATCCCAATTCTACAGAGATCAAACCTTTAGTCGATATGGGCCACTGGTTCCAATGCTATGCCTTTGACGTCATCAGCATGATCACATACTCGACGAGACTCGGCTTCCTCGATCAGGGAATGGACATAGCGGGCATCATGGCCTCCTTGGAAGGGTTCTTGGCCTACGCGTGCAGAGTTGGCATATTCTCCTGGATCCATCCCGCTCTATTCGCCATCCGCAACTGGTTTGCAGGAAATTCCGGTACTGGGATACAATATGTCATACAGTTTACGGAACGATGTATGAAGGAGCACCAATCCAAGCCCAAGAACCTAGACATTGAGAACGAGGACATTCAGCGGATGGACTTTCTCTCCAAGTATGTGGCGAGGCACCGAAAGGATCCAGCTACATACGACGCTTGGTATGTTCTCAGTGGATGTGCATCAAACATGACGGCAGGATCAGACACTACCGGTATCAGTCTCTCTGCGATTCTCTTCCTTCTCATGAAGAATCCAGAGGTGACCCAGAAGCTTCGTAGAGAAATTGAGCAGCACCAGCAACGAGCGGCAGACCCTAGGCATTTTAGTTTCAAGGAGACTCAGGATATGGAGTATCTTCAGGCTGTGCTGAAGGAGGGCTTGAGACTGCATCCTGCAACTGGGCAGCCTTTGGAAAGAGTTGTTCCCAAAGGTGGCGCAACTATTGCAGGGCAATTCTTTCCAGAAGGGGTAAGGAGATGTCATTTTCTCTCATTGGTACGTTTACTAACA
Organism: Fusarium sp. NRRL 66088; assembly: GCA_013186415.1. Classification (NCBI taxonomy): domain Eukaryota; kingdom Fungi; phylum Ascomycota; class Sordariomycetes; order Hypocreales; family Nectriaceae; genus Fusarium; species Fusarium sp. NRRL 66088. Next base: position 62,724 of record JABCKD010000937.1, on the reverse strand, counting down.
TGGCCAGACAATTGTAGGTGTCAACACTTGGGTAGAGCACGTCAACTCGACCATCTTTGGTCCAGACGCAGACGTATTCCGCCCTGAGCGCTGGCTAGAAGGCGACAAGCAAAAGCTAGATGCCATGAACCGTCACTGGATGCCGGTAAGTAACTATATCTCACCTGAGACAACATGACTGACTGCCTGGCTAGTTTGGCATGGGCGCAAGAACATGCATTGGAAGACATATCTCTACTATGGAGATATCCAAGTTGATACCACGAATTGTTCGTGACTTTGACTTTTCGTTCCCTAATAACAACTTTAACGTGGCAGAGTTGGAAACTTTGAACTATTGGTTTGTTAAGCCCAAGGGGTTCAAGGTGTATATCAAAGCCCGTAAATAGTGGCAGGTTGGTTCATGTACAGTATTTAGGACGATGGATCTGGAAGTAAGTTGAACCATGGCTATGGGATATGAAATTCTGCAGAAATTCCAAAATGAATTGGAAAACTAATCAAGCGGGAGTTTCGAGCGTAGGTTTCGAATCTGCTCCTTCATCGCCTTTGATTTCTTTCTTTGCAGCAGCAGCTCGAAGTCTCGCCTCACGTTCAGCGCGTCCTTCGCTGTTCGGGTCATAGTAGGCTGTCAGGAATCGTTAGATAAATGCAAGTAGTCACCATGTATAAACTCACGTTTCTCTCCAAAGACTGTCGTTCGAATACCTCGACGAGGTGTCTCGTATGTTCCGGGAATCACACGGTGAAGAACGCATCTATGAACTGTGAGCAACGGTGCTGGAATAGCTTGCTTAGAATCATACCGGTTGTCCCACATAGCCACAGCGCCCACTGTCCACTTCCATCTCACATAGTGATCATCGGCGGAGTGAAGATGGTAGGCAAAGAAGTCGAGTAGCTTATCTAGTAGCAAATTAGCATCTGAAAGTCTTTGTGGATTCTGGTTTGCTCACCTGATTCCACCTTTTTCAACTCGGCAAACCCAGTCACAAAGCCTGGGTTTACGTTAACAGCCTTGAGTCCAGTTACTGGATGAGTCCGCACGGCTGGATGGTGAGTATCGATAGGTGGGCGATTCGGTCCTGTTCCCCAAAGATCAAGGATAGTGTCATATTGCAACTGTCGTAATGTTAGTGCCGTACTTCTTTCGACAAGGAATCATACGCACCCGTGAAGTGTGAACAGCATGAAGACCCTCAACAAATCTCTTCATAGCATCACTCAAAGTATCATACAGTCCATAACCCGAAATCCACGCAGTATCACCTCCAACTTCAGGATGCTCCTCCATACGGAGAAGAGAATAAGAAGGGGGGTTGATTTCAAACGAAGTGTCTGCGTGAAAGTCACCCGACGGCCAGGGAGTGTACTTGGCGATTTCTCGGTGATCTTGCGTACTTCCCCGAATCACGACATGCTTGACATCTTTCTGTGCGGGATGACGATCAAGAATACCGTAGTGTTCAAACAATTTGACTTGCTTCTCAGTATCAAGGTCCTGGTCTCTGAAAAAGACAACACCCCGCTCATTAACCAACAGAGCGAGTTCATCCAATTGCTGAGGCGTCAACTGCGACAACTGAACATTCTCCAGAACCGATCCAATAGATTCTGTGAGGTCCGTCTTCTTTGCCACAGAAAACAGAGCCTTCTTTTCAGGATCTGCAAAATGTGCTCTGTCACGGGGAGGGGTTATTTCCTCACGTAAAGCCTCCGGGGGGGTCCAGTCTTTGATCTTGGCGTTGAAGTGAGGGTGGATGGTGACTGGGAATCCAGAGTCTGGGGAGATGTGTTTTCGAGATTCGAGATGCGCCATTTTGGAACGAGATGAAGTTGAAGGTTGTCGGTTGTTTCTTGCAAATTAGAGTTGAGCTGTCACTTATATCAAAACCCTCGGCTTTATGAGTTCGTTTTCATCATTCCACCAAAGATTGCGCACACCTGCGAGGTCATGATAGTGAGTTCGGGCTCGGATTGGTTCGTCATGTAGCCATACAGTACAAGTTTAGCTTATCAATCATGTCGGTGCAGGGGAGTAATTGAATGAGTTGATAATCTCGAGTATTGTGCCATCGCGCTTATCGGTATTTGGTATTCATCACTGGTTGTCTTGGAAGATGACGTGCATTGCGAGATGGATGGCGTCAAGAACTGGGCCAATCGGCTAAGAGGCCATACAAACCCCAAGGGATTAGAGACCTCCTGCAATTCTTATCACCTGGCTTTATGAAAGTAGGGAGTCTTGAGGGGGGATGAGATGGTAGACTTGAGTTTTGTCCAGTTTGCCCTTTCCAAGGATGCTGGCGAGGATAGACATCAAGACCACCTTATACGCCCACACATATCTACTCAGACCAAGTGAGCTTATTTGCTTTCCACACCTTGTACACGTGCCAATCCTTATCCGTCTTGGAATGACCCTTGACCAAATACTTGACCTCAGAACGCGATTCCCGATACCAGTTCTCTTTAGGATCCCCAAGACACTCCCCAATCGTAACAGCTAAGAAGGTGTAAGATTCAAGTTGAATGTAACAAAAAAGAAGACTAACCTCGTTTTCCACTTTGGAGAAGACGCTTGATGACCAACGGCACCAAATTCTCAACCGTACTACGGTGAATATCATGCATCAGAACGATAGAACCTCCATTCCACAGCCTGCCTGAGAACAGTTCCAAAGATTGTCCCACAGCATGAGGTGAATTGTGTTGCCAATCAAGAGTATCAATATCAGCATCAATGACTTTATACCCAAGTTCACCTAGGACTTTCAGGGTCTGACTGTTGTAGCTCAAGTAAGGCGGACGCATGTAGATGGGGAATTTGCCAAGGATTTTGACGAATTCATCTTCCAGCTTGGTCATCTCTAGCTTGACGTTGGCTTCATCGAGGTGTGCCAAGTTGGGATGGCCATACCTATGAGTTTTTGATTAAATGGGAACCCTTCCTAAGATTCGAAGAGACGTACGTGTGTGAAGCAACTTGATGTCCCTCATTAACCATTCGAATGATTGTAGAGCGATAATCTTGAATGTTTGCCCAGTTTTTCCCGTTGACAAAGAAGGTGGCTGAAAGATCAGCTTCAGCAAGGAGGTCTAGGAGTGGTTCGGTGTAATAGAAAGGTCCATCGTCAAAGGTGAGTGCAATGACGTCTTTTTGGGTGCAGCTGTGAATGGCAACCCCAATAAGGACTTCTTTTTGCTCTTGTGCCTGCCAAGCAGCTGCAAACTGCAGGCTACACAGGATGGCAATTAGAGTCAAATGCATGATGGACAGGCCAGTTCCATGAAGGAGGGAATAGGGGGGCGCACCGTCCCTGGTAAATATCAACACTCTGAACACTCAATGCTTTATAGGCTAGCAATGCAATAAGGCCCTTGATCCTGACTATCTACTCCATTATGGGCTCTCGACGCCTCAATAAAGCTTTTCTTCAAAAAGGACCGTATCCTAGATAACAATAGATGCAGGGATGTGGTTGCTTCCACCTTTCTTGCAATGACCCAAAACCAAACTATGGCCGTTGATGTCCGTCACTCCGTCAGTGTGGTACGTTATTTAGCCTAATGGCCAATGTGAATGGCAGGTGGCTTGTTAGTTTATGGATTGGGCTGCATGTGTTACGAGATTTGACATGGTTTGCAAGATATGGGCTTGCATTTGGGCAAACAATCATGGAAAGGCCGCTGTAAGCCGTCGTATAACTGGAGTCGTCCGATTACTTGATCTTTCTGTTTGAAGAGATGGCTACATGCCACGGGAAGTGACTAATACTGGTTTCGAAAAGTAATGAATTCTATGTCCCTATCTGTTTACACATCTCATACATCCAAAAGTCCTTCAATGATGACCATTCGTAGTCCCATTCGTCGTCTCATTTGCCACACCATTCGTCATACCATTCATCTTACCATTTGACTTCCCATTCGTCTTGACACTCTCAGAGGAGGACAGCAGCTCGTCCACCATCAATTGGCAACAACCCAAATACTGACTCGGATCACACAACGACGGCAGCTCCTCAGAATACAGGTGCTGTGTGACCTCGGGTACCTTCTCCAGCGCCTCAAGCAACGAAGTATTCTTATCCAACGCCGACACACAAGCCCCATAGACAATCTCATGTGCTTCCTGTCGACCCACATACACAGCCAACTTCATCATGACAGCTTCAGCAACAACAAGACCCCGTGTCGACTCAAGGTTAGCCTTCATGGCATCTTGGTTAACCTGTAGACCGGAGAGGGCAAAGTTGGCTTGATGAAGTGATCCAACAGCCGAGATGAAAGCAACCGGCACCGCTGCCCACTCTAGATGCCAAGGACCGGAAGCTCGCTCAAAGTCTGATACCATGGCGTCGAGGACGAGTCCTGCTTGCGCTCGGAGGATCTTGGACTGGGCGAGGATTATCTCGCTTGAGATTGGGTTTCTCTTTTGGGGCATTGTTGAGGATGCTCCTCGATGAGGAACGAATGGCTCGGCAACCTAGGGACACAGTTAGCCATTTGTTCAAATACGCATCCAAGAATCTCAATCTCACCTCGTTCAGCTCGTTCGAAGACATCATGATCAAGTCGAGGGCAATCTTGCCGAGTGACCCTCCAACTAATGCCAAAAAGTTGACAACCTCTGCAATGGTATCTCTAGCAACATGCCAGGTAATCACTGGATCCCGAAGACCCAAGATAACAGCCAACCTCTTTCGCACTCGAATCCCACTGTCTGAGGTCCCCAAAGAAGCAAGAGTGCCGGCTGCACCGCCAAACTGCACGAGAAGACAGCGCTCTTTGATCTGCTGCAGGCGTTCGGCGTGACGTCGTAGTCCAGCAAGCCATACGCCACATTTGTAACCAAAGGTGATTGGTAAAGCGTGCTGCAGATGTGTTCGTCCCGCCATGGTTGTGTCGCGGTACTTTGATGTCATGGATTCGAGAATGCTGACTGTCTCGTTGAGGAGACGCTCTACAATTACGAGACCTTCCTTGATCTGTAGTTGAGAGGCCAAGTCCATGATATCTTGTGTAGTAGCACCCCAATGGATGTATCCAGCTTTAAAAAAAAAAAAGTCAGTTACCAGTCTCATAGTAAGGGAAGTTTGCTTACCCTCTTGGTGAGGAACCCATGAAGCCATCTGTTTTAGAATGTGAATATCGACGTGAAGCGTCGCCGCTTTTGTGAAGGGTAGCTCAGGGCACCGGTTCGGCCGACGGAAGGGCGACAACCACCTGCTCCACATCGACCAGAATTATCACCGGATGTGGTGTCTCTGGGTCGACTACAACCTCCATTACCGGAGGTGCTTGTCCTCTCAGGCCAGTGCCTGATACGCCGGGCCTCATTGGGACATACTCCTTCCAAGGGTATGTGCCTTTTAGCCTCCCAGATATCACTAGAACAGTATCGGAAATAGAATCCATTACTACATCAACAGTGGAATCTAGCACAGTAATGACCACATCAACGTCCTTCTCAACCCTCACATCCACCACTTCCAGCACATCCACCACTTCCAGCACAACCCTACCCCCTCGCGTCCCAGCATCAGCCATCACAATGACCACAACAGCAACTCCAGAGTGCGTTCAAGGCTATCAGACATACACAATGACGGCTGTAGCTTCAGCCCCAGCAAATGCGGACTCGATAAAGGTCTTCATTCCCGAGGCGGACCGTCCGGGAGTGAATTGGGAGGTATCTCTCCCCTCCCTCCTGTTCTTTGGCGTCCGAATCGATGTGAGGCCAAATATTCGTTTCTGGCGAGTGGGAACGTCGAATGAGGAGACGACTCTTGCTAGTGGCCATGGGGGGCAAGATATGAGCATCAAGTGGGAGACGCCGAGAGACACAGGTATGTCAAGACTCTCGTCCACTAACGGGTCAAAGTAGGCTAAATTCCGGATCAGATGGCACATACGTCGAGTTCTTCTTCATGTCAGACCCGCCTTTGGGTCCCCAGTTGTTTAGGGTTGTCGCGCAAAGTGATGGTGTAAGTCCCCCATCTAATTCTCAGGCATCAAAAGCTAACACAGAAGCCAGCGGACCTGCATGCCATCTCACTGCAACAACCCCCCTACAATTGTCAGTTTCCATTCCCCTTTCTAGCTCCTCAGAGACTAACACGCTCTAGATCACCTTTACTCTGCCACTGACGATCAAGGCAGGGTGTGTAGAGAGGGCGATAGCTAGTGCTGGAGGGCCGAGCGGGTTGAAATGCTCAATGCAGTGAGCGACTTGGTTTTGTGAGGAGCAAGTAGAGAGTATGCCACAACTAGATTTTGAAGGTCAGAGAAAATGTATCAAATAAAGACGTGAGAATCACACTTGTATAAAATACAATCTGATATCAGGGAAATGATGGCGACAAGATGGGGCACCTCAGATCGTTAGGCAAGAAATTGACCAAATTGACGGCATGATGAAATCCTCTATGTCGCGCAATTACCTGATAGGAATCAGTAATAGCACCAATAGAGCGATGGGTATTATTCAATGAGCCAGAGCTTCTCGAGAGAATATACTAAGCCTACAGCAATTTTGTATTTCAGTGAAAACATGGCATGTGCCAGATACTCAAAGCCCCAATGGATTTATGGAAGTTTCTAGAAGGAATACTGTAAGATAATGTGGAACACTTTGACCACTACGCCATACGGCAAAAGTGTAAAGTACCTTACAACAGGTACCGAGGCAATTTGGTCTTTTATGCTGCTTCACAGATAAACATCTAACATTCTTAGATAATCCCTCGTTCTCTATCCAAAGATTTTACCCTCCACTGCTCATTATAGTCAATGGTCACGACTCAATCGTTAGTAGTATGCAGAGTTACTCTTATACTAATATTTAAAAATTTAAGCTTAGCTCGCAATTAAGATTATTACTTCAAACGCTAACTATACTATTTATATTTACTAAAAACAAGTTTAACCTTTTTTAAAATAAAGTCAGACCCTAATAACTTACAAGTAAGAGAAAAAACTGCTATCTTTATAACAAAGTGCTGTATACTCTTACCCATCTTAGGTCGCCTCCTTAACAAACTACTTATTACTTTTTCAGGGATAAGAAAGCAAAGAACAGCATAGAATGTCATAAAGGGGAAAAAAGCTAAAGGGTTAGTTCCAATGTCCAGGAAACGTAAACCTTCGCGGCTGGCATGGCGCACGGTTCCCCGTACTAAGAACTCAACCGCAACATTGAGAATACGGGGAGCGAGGACAACAAGCCAAAAGTCTCGCTGAAGACCTGTACAGCCTGCCAGGTAGGTGCGGGAGGAATCCCGGACAGCATCCCTGAGTGCTGGTCCGATACTGGTGATGTTCCAGTCTCCTGCTTCAAATCTGACATTGACAATAAAACAGGTCGTGTACAAGCGATCTTGCCGAGTAATATCAAGCGAATATCTTCCTCGACTGGTGTAAGAAACAGTAGGTGGTGGGGTGAAGATATCATGTAACGCCCGCCACCAATCTTCTACGTGGTAATAACGGGGTCCTCGTTGTCCCAGGTGCTCAACCAGGTCCCAGTCATCGTCTTCAGTGAAGTGGGAGAGAATGTGTTTTGCAGAACGCCACGTACCCTTCACCCCCTTCACAGCAAGAAGGAGAATGAGTCGCGGTTCGTCAGGGCAAGAGCTTCTGAATAGGATCGCAGCCCTTTCTTCAACCTTGCGTCGATCATCGCCCACCATGATTGTAGGATGCCGCACCGAACTTCCTGTGGAAGCCCACAAGTTTTCACGCGAGAGGTGTTCCGGAATTTCCCCAAATGCGACTGTATATGTCCGCGACACATTCGACTGGGCAGGAATGCTCCCATGAGGCACGGCGTACAGCAGAGACCTTTGCCACTCTAACGATGACTGATAAGTGACCAGTGGCAAGTTGGGTCGTATGAAAGTGCCTTCTCGAGTCCTTTTGAGGGGTACCGCCAAGATGTTGGCCGGATCATTTTTGTTCTGGCACTGCAAGACGGCATATGGGTATTCCAATGAGTCTCCAAGCTGCAACTCGATAGATAGACCCCTATTAGTAATAGAGAAAGGAGGTATAAACCTCCCGTCGTTGAATCGTACTATGTCTTGACAGTTTGCGAACAAGGATGGGGAAATAGCTAGTATCCCAGAGTAATCTTTAACCTGAGCGGATTCATCGAACCAGTCTTGACACCGTGGCCCTCTGTTCAGCTCTTGAGTTTCGAAGCCCTCGGGGCTCCATGCCAGTATCGATTGGTCATCCGAAGTCTTCATGATCTCTTGTTGAAGCCTGATAAACGCCTTGTCGCCTTCACCATAAAGCAAAGGCATGTTGACATCGAATATGCCCATAAGACAATACGCCTTGTCCTCGACGCGGGTCGTTTCACGTCGGGATGCCCAGCTCATTCTTTCAGCCACGCTTGCCTCCATGAGTCTAATTTTCAGGCGAGGAATCTGGATCTTGTGGGCGTTGGGATTAATCGGAAAATCGATGCAGTCGTCCACAGTATCGCCCTCTCTTGATGCAGTTTGCAGGTCGCTGAGGAAGCGTCTGTCAATACGGGTGATACGACTGACTTGGTCTGCCCAATCGTTACGTGTGCCAATCATTGACCAATCAGAGGAGTAGAAGACGAGGTACGACGGGGCAAGTAGCTCCTGGAGAGTCCATCCTCGAGTGAACCATGAGCTGTTGGCAAAGGAGGCCTCCAGGTCATCTTCGCTGGTGTCAGGTTGGACATCGGCCAAATATGCGTAGCATCTTTCCGACTTTTCATACCAGCTCATCATGGAATTGATGGCTTCTGACAGCTCAGCGCTGCTTGTTTTGTCAATGCAGCATGTATCAATCCAGACAAAATCGAGCCCATCTTCCTGAGCCTGGCTGGCGGCTTTCTCGATCTTGATGTATCCTCGCTTTTTCATGGCCGCCGGCGTCGACATGTCCTGAAAGGTGATCTCCCCCTCGCCCCAGCGGTGTGAAAGAATGGCGTATTTTGGAATTTGATTATCCACAAATTCCTCGACCTCGAGTGATTTTGCATTGATGAGTCGCATTCTTGCCTTTGCCAGCAGGCCCGAAAACCCAATTGGGTATGAACAATCAGCGGGTGGAAGCGACGACGAGGTTGCCGAGGCTGAAAGGCGAGAGGCTCGTCTTAGCTCACGAAAAAGAAATGATCAACAGATTTGGAAGTGAGATAAGACGATAGCCAAGAGTGAGTTTAAACTGAAATAAACAACAGAAGCGAGAGAGGACGGCGAGCTGAGGATTTTAATGAAAACAAGCCCATGTGGAATGACTGGTCACTTATCAGGAAAGCTCACTTCTACACCTGAGCTAAACTTTTGTGGGAGAGATACTTATGTCCTGCTAGCCTCAGTTTACCCGGATGCTTACTGCTGAGTGGTGGTCCACGTAGTATAAAAAGCCTTATAGGTACGTATTTCTACTCCCTGTTTTATGGCTCAAAGTGGACTAGAAAAGCCTCTCTAACTGGCTCCTAACCCCTGCTAGGTCGCGAAAGTTCAAGGGTTGACGTGTATTGTCAGATTGGACCCTGTACAATAGCTCTGAGGGTGGTCACGTGAGGCCGGCGACTGCTCGGATAATCCTCGGCCCGACGGAGCGACTAGGCCCGATTAGGAAGGCCACGTCGCGGACCAAATTAGGAAAGTCGGAATGGCCTCGAGTCAGGAAGAATACACATACGCACTTTGCAACAATTAAGAGTCTCAGAGGGGCGCATGGCGCACCTGTAACTGCCGAAAAGGGCTAGCTTGCCACGAAGACCCAGCGTTCGAGTCCCAGTGTGTGCATTGAGTTGCGATTCTGCATAGAGGGAAAGAAGCCAGCTTGGCGGCGATGCCCGCAAGCTGAAGGGGCGTGTTGAATTGGCAGCATAGCAGGCAATAAGGGAAGCACCACTAACTAAAGTGGCGCGCTACGCTTTTTAGCTTAGTGGTGACTTTGCAACAATTATAAGGTTGTTCCCATTCTGACCTATGACACGGTAGTTCACTTATATAGCCTCGACTAACGATTCCTCAGGAGAAAGATAAGATGTCATGGTCAAGACAATGATGTAAGTAAAGGCTGTTGTTTCAAGCCCCCTATACTGACTCTTCAGTGCTCTCCTTGCCTTCAAGCAGGCATTGTCTGCGTAACCACAGCCAAGTTGAAAAGAAACAGGAAACGGAAAAGGCAAGATATTCCAAGGCAACTAGTTCACTTCTCTAACCGGATGCAGCTTTTACGAAGCCGAAGGCATTGAGCAACGTCGTCAGACACCTCCAAGCCATTCCCAACACCTTACAGAAGTTTCAACTCCCATATCTCAAAATGTCGTCCCGTCACAGTCTATCCCGCTCCAGCAGACAAGCCAGGTGTTGTCCCTGCCTGTGATAACCAACACTTCAGGGCCCAATAGCACAATAACCAGACCCCAGCCCGTCACGATCAAGTCAGCGAGCGAGCCTGTGATCGGTCATATGGGACGTCTCGTGGCAGATGATCGACATGCTTCCATGTTTGGAGGTTCTACCACTGGCGTCCACTTCATCAGTCAGGCTGAGCAGCAGCTTCAACTTCTCTAGATGCACAAAGACGCGTTCCCCAGCTGTGCTTACGGCTTGTATTTACACAGTCCTTGGGGATCTTCGGTTCAGAACCCTCTCACGCCTGCAGTCTCCGACTTGATTCGACAGCTGCCGCCCAACACGGTGGAGATTGTAGAGGCTACTATCAACAGGTGGACGCCGCTATATCCCATTGTCCACAAATCATCAACGATAGATGCTATACAGAGGCTACTTGGGCTATACGAAGCCCCAAGCTCCAGCATTATAATCCTGTACCAAGTTCTTGGACTACTTGCCCTCGGAACAATTGGCCAGAAGGGAGACTGTATTCAACAGCACCACCACTTCCTATGCCAGTCTGAGCGCTTCTGCATCATGGCCACGGCTTTGTTAGACAGGGTGATTGATCAACCAAGCCTTCAAAGCCTGCAGGGCCTCGTCATCATGCAGATCTACCTCCAACTATCTGGACGCTATTCGACAGCTTCCCACATATCAGGGGTAGCAACGCGCTTGGCTCAGACGCTGGGACTGCATCGCCATTCTCATCGCTTCAAGTTTGATCCCCTCGAGACGGAACTGAGAAGACGGGCCTGGTGGTGCCAATACTCACTAGACGCGTCAGTATCACATCTCTCTTGAAGTGCATGTTGCTGAAGCCATTCTAGATTCTCGAGTGCCTATCATGGCATGCCTCGATTAATACGAGACCAAGATGTCGACACAGATCTCCCAACAAGTGTAGATCATGACCTTTTGTCAAGAACACATGTCGAGTTTCCTTTGCCGGGGGAGAGGTCACAAGTTGACACAGCCATCAGCCTGTTCAAGCTCGCCCGCATCATCGGACGGACGCTTGAAGACCTTTATACCACTACCCGTCGCCGTGGTGGAGTGTCCAAGATCACTCATCTGCAAGCTGAACTCAATATGTGGGAGAGAGTAGTCCTCGAGCCTGAGATGGACCCAGAACTGGCCACGCCGGTCGTAAACATGTCGCTTGAGACAATATTCTTGAGGGTCGCGCATTGCGTCGCAACAATTCATGTCCATCGGCCAGCTCTCTCATTCACGGTCGCCGATGCGCAGTTCGTCCCTTCACTCAAAGCCTGTGGCCAGGCCTCCGCCACTCTCGTCAGACTGTTATCGGCTGGTTTAGCCATGATGAGAGCTGACGGCCAGGACACAGAGTATCCTGCAAACGACTGGCCAGAAAGTCTCCTTGTGACGCTTCTCTACCCCAACGGAATCCACATGCTCTGGCAATCAGGCTTGACGATACTCTTCGCTGGTTGGAAAGGATATCCCGTAACGGCTGGCCAAGACGAGAGCCTCATTCAGTCTTGCATCGAGACGTTGCGACAGCTTCATACACACACGGATGATGTCGGGAACCATGTTGCTCAGTGTGCCGAAGTCTTGGACTTGCTGCGCAAAAAGATATTCTCAGATCTTCAAGTGCCGCCTGATCTTGAGCAACTTCAGTGGAACGTATGGGATTGGCCAATGGCGTCTGCTTTGGAACTTGCGAATATGTTGGATACAGCGCCGTTGGATTTGGACATGGATCCAGAGAGGTGGTTATAGACTCTCTTCAAGGTTAACTTGGAGCGCCGTGAGTCCTGTTGAGTTATTGAGCATAGGTCGATTCAATCTTGGGTCCAAGTAAATCTCCTATGTGACAACCATGTCTTGAGCAATACGCTGGCTCTGGAGCATATCGCAGAGAGGTCGAGAATCGGGAGTACCGTAGACGAAGGATCTCGAGGAAAACGAAGCGAATTATAGCGAGGCAATGTGTGACTTTTATTAAAAGGCCTCGACGTGTAGGTCATTCGTTTCGTGCACAGCAGCGTGCTCGTACTGTCAGCCGGTTCATATCGTAAATGTTATAAAAAAGGCGGTGTTTCGATCATAAGCTTTCGATTCAACCGTTTGTTTGAGTGAATAGAAGTGACAAGAAGAGAAGGCGTAAAATGGCATAAAGTAAACACCAATCAAGTCAATCCCTAGAGCAGAACGTAAGAAGTTGGTCAACGAAGACCAGAGACAAATCCCTCCATTCTCTTTCAACGCCGACCAGATAACAGAAAACTCCCGCGTAAGATCCATCCCATTCAGCAGTCCAGCCAGACTTCCGACAACGATACTTAAGCGTCGAGAAAATTTCAGCCCAAAGAAAGAATGGGAGGGTATCAGTGGAAACATCATGAAAACAAAAAGAACAAAACGGGCATCATCAAAGATCTAAATGCTGTAAGCGTGTCGTCGGTGGTGGAACGCTTATAGTTCATCCTCCCAATTGCCTTCCACTTCAATCGTCGTGCCTAGGGCCTCCCGACCCTGGCGAATCATGTCTTGTAACTGCTTGTTGAAGGCGTTGATGCGTACATCCGTGTCCCGCTCCTCCATCTTACGACGGGCAGCGAGATGCTTGGCTTCAGCATCAAGTCGAGGGCTGGCTTCAACTGAAGCACGTGCCGAAGCTGTCGAGGCGTTGCTGTGAGAGCGGCGGTGGGACATGTTACTTGGACTAGGAGATGGTGCCATGGTGTTTCGACGTCGGGTAGGTTGAGGAATCTTGCTAGGGGAAGGAGATCGAGGACCAGCGAAGGATGCGAATGATGCGGTTGACGCTGGGATCGGGGAGGGCAGCGAAGGCGAAGGAACATGCGAGAGGCGGCTAGTAGGGCGACTGGCCGGTCGTCGCTGAGTCGGAGTCGATGCTGACGAGAATCGAGAGGCGGGCGTGCTGATGCGTCGACCGGTTGCCATCGATGGGCCCGTGTTTCGCGATCGAGGGGTCGGGCGATAGGAACCACGTCGCGCTGGAGGGGTAGGTTTCGGCTGAGCTGGCTTATCGTCACTCACCAGAACCCAATTCCTACCCAGCTCATCTCGGTGATCAGTATGCCTCCGTTTCGGGGCCGGTCCTGTCGGAGTAGATGCTCCGCTGTTGATGGGGTCCTCAGGGATCTCAGGCTGGTGATTAAAGTAATCTCCCTGGGGAGGGAAGCCGCCTGGTAAGTGCTGATTCTCATCCGCCTTCTCATCGATCGAGGGTAGTTCCGGCAGTTCCTGTAATCTGCCGGTAGACACCGAAAAGGCCTTACCACCACCGGCCTGGAAGCCTCGGAATGCGCCCGCCTTGCAAAACTCCCACACACGTCCGACGACACCGCCAAGGGTAGAGAATGCGAAGCTTCCCCAGCTCTGCGATGGCATCGGCTGCGGAGGGAGGTTGAAGAGCGGCGTGGGGCCGCCAACATTCTGGTCTATGTCGTCATGAGCTCTCTTCGATCCGAGAGCTCTTCTATAATCCGAGTCCGAGTACATGCTTTCGCCGAGGATGCCGCTTTCGAAGGGGCCGCTGCTGGGGGTGTCGAGCTGGCCAGCGAGTTGATAGCGCCTATCGCCACTTCTAGTCTGCGCGACAGGTGTACTAAAGAAGCCATTATGGTCGAGGTCGCCTTCCATGCGGATATCCTGCGATCGTGACATGTCATGGCGATTCCGCTTGCGCTTAGATGCGTGCACGTCATGAGCGGCGCTGATGCGAGGGGCAGCGTATCCGAAGCTGGTGCTCGAGCTGGGCGACATGGGCGGGCGAAACAGCCCAGGATGGACGCCCTCGCCGTGAAAAGCGCCGGGCATGTGGAAATGCGGAGGAACGGTCATTTTTCTTGAAAGGTAGGAATGCGGATAGCGGGCGTCATGCGCAAGCACGCGCAAGGATCGGAGTGAGATGGAAGCTGTAAAAGAATAAACAGAAGCTCAGCGGCAGCCGAGACACATCAGGACTGCGCCTTGAAGCGGGTCTGGGGTAAACTGAGTCGTCCGTCGAATCGATACGGTAATCGGCGATGAATTCGAGGTCGAGCGCAATAGAGAAATCGTAGTTTGAGCGAAGAGACGACAAATGGCGATGGTTGAGTTATCGCCTCGTGACTGTCTTTGTTCGGAGTAGGGTCTTGTGCCTCGTCCGTGTGCGGGTGGGTGGTGTTGACAAAGAGATGGCCTTCAGCGCATGTGCTTGAGGGAGGAGTTTGCCTTTTGGTTGCCTGCCTGCACGCAGCAACTCTAACGAAACTTTGGGTCCCGAGGAACGTGATCTGCCTGTCTGTGCCTTTGGCGCTGGAGGTACGTAGTATGATGCGATGAATGCAAGTAAGAAAGAGGGCCTTGAAAGCGAGGCCCGTCTGCCGCTCGCCGCAGTCTTGTGACGTTCAGCGCCAAACAGCTTGCCGGCTTGGTTGTTTTGTTTGACAGGGGGGGTTTGCGGTTGGGGGGCCAGCGTCTTTGTCGATGGATGATTGGTGCAGCTCTTAAGCTGATTGCTTGCCTGGAGCTGCCGGGTTTCAATTTGCTGCGAGAGGGTTGCTGCAGGTGGTGTAAGATGCAGGAGGGGAAAAAAAAGATACGGGAGTCGCAGTCGCAACCTGGAGAACGAAGCGCAGGGAGTATCGAGAGGCTGGGTTTCTTTCATTCCTCAACCTTGTTCCGATCTTTTTGCCTCTTTGCTCACCGCCGCTGCCGAATAGTGCGTGGCTAGAAAGACAAAGCTTTGCTCAAGGCTACTTTAGCGAATGCAGCTCGAGCTCTTTGCCCCCCTGCGTCGGGCCAGTTCCCAGGGTTTTTGGTTGGGGATGGCGGGTGATGTTGGCCCACTCAGATCGGCAGGGTTTAGCCTTTTAACAAGAACGGGGACAATGGATCAGGGGGAGGGACCAGCCGCAGTTTTCTTCTGGTGATTGATTTGGTTCATTTCCACCATGTGCTTCTTCTGCATTGGTTGTCCCAGGAGATCGCCGAAATGGAGGCTTCATCTGAGTCCCGTCTAGAAAATGTGGATGTTCGATTAGATAAGCATCAAGGTCCCTGGCATTGTTGCTCTCATCATTCATGACAAAAGCGACAAACCGGGCTATCTAATCCATGATGCTATCTAAACACATTGTCGTTACTCTTGCTTGCTCATTAACCGTATTACTCATGCTGCGTGAACAGATACCCTCTAAGGATCCGTACCATTCATTCCCTTCCCTTCAGTCCAGACGCCATCATCCCTTGAAAACTCCAAAGGCCATTGGTATCATTCCAGCTCCTGTCTTGGTCCTCAAATTCAAAAAAGCCCAGGCACGAGAAGCTCAGCCACGAGAGTAGTAGTCGTCCTGCTGACCTTTTCGCTCCGGCTTAACTCCTCCATCGACGCCCTGTTCTCCGTGGACATGGACCTTGCTTCCCCAGAATGCCTCCCGCTCCTTGAGAACTTCCTGACCCCAGGCCTTCATCTCCGGGAGAGTGATTCTGGTTGCAACGTATGCGAACTCGCCCAGATCGAGTTTACCATCACCACGCTTCTCATACTCGACCATCTGCAGGAGCAGCTCCATCTTGTCCACATCGTGCACAAAGTGACTCTCGAGAGTCTTGGAGTCCTCGTACTCTTGCCAGATGGCGCGGATATCCTCGCCCGTTGTACCGCCAGCGACGTTTCGCAAAAGGTTCTTGGTCAAAAAGTCCATCGTCTCGGCCTCGCGGCGACTCTTCTCGGGCTTGGGGACGCCATCGACGGGGGTGATGTCACCGACGAGCAGCTCAGCCATGTCGTGAATCAAGCACATCTTCATGCATTTGGCAAGATCGAGCTTTGGGGCGAGGGACGGCGGGGCGAACATGGAAATCATGGACATGCGGTACATGTGGTCGGCGATTGATTCTCCCCTAATAGTGTCAGTAACTGTACAGGCAGAGCATAGTCCGGACAAGTTACCTCTCAATGGCGAACCGGCGCCACCCTTCTCGCTTGGTCGTCTTGAGTCGCTCGAGGAGGTGGAAAAAGGGAACCGGCGATTCAGACCCTTCAATGGGAGCATCACCAGGAATCTTTTCGACAACCTTGTCGACTGTCCATGGCCCAGAGACCTGGATAACAGGCGTGTAACCAAGGTCTGCGGCAACCTCAGCTGGACGAAGGTCCACGGGCCCGTTCTGCTTGTTCTGCTCCGGCTGCGAGCCCATGTCTGCGGTAGGATGCGATCTCGGTGGCGGGGTAAAGTTGAGCTTGGTTCTGGTGAGGATCTGTGCGGATGGATCGGTTGAGTTGTTGTAGAAAGAAGATAAGGGAGAAGTCGAGATAGAGAGTCTTAAGTAGTTGGTATGCACAACGCCCAATGGATGTCTGTTGAAAGACCCAGACAAACAACGCCGATAAAAGAAACAATGGGAACGGGAGGAAACACGTGGAACAGCTAGCTTCATATCAACAAGACAAACAGAGGCTGGGAACTAAAGAAAATGGATCTTTAGTGGGAAGTGAAGCGAGGGGAGGTTTTGGGACTCTTCCAGTCTCCTCTTCCAGTGCGACACCGGCCAATTGTCAGCCACTTAAAAAAAAGCCCCAGGAGTTTGCGGCTTGGTTGCGTCATACCTGACAGGGGTCAGATCGTGAGGCTGTTCAGGGTAACACCACAATATTCATGGTGAAAGCATACTTTGTAGTCGACTCTACAATGCCTTTTGAATCCCATGTTGTTTGATCTGACCATCAGATTTCCATATGATAACCGATTTATTTCCACCGTTGCCATTTTTCTGCATTTCCAACGATTGTGGGATGGGGGGCTCTTGCGACGAAATTATCCCACTTTGAGACTCAATTTCAACGTTATAAACACAAATTATTTTACCAATTCCAGCCAAAAAACCTCAAACTCATGTGTCTATTACATAGGCAGATAGACAATTCAAGTTTCATTATTCAGGACTTCATTGTCACTTACGGATGTATCCCTCGTCGTGACATAGTCCCCTCCTTCCAGAGCATTTTACCTTCCCCCGTGTACCTGATGCATTTGTAAACTCTCCAGATGAAACTCGGTGGAAAGCAACACTTTTGAAGCCCTAATTCTACTATCTGCCTCTCTCTCCCGCTCTTCGTCGTAATGCTTTCCTCTCGTAGCTTCATTCTTGGATCATAGCATCGACTCCGAACAGTCCACCAGCATCAATATCCACCTCCACCGCAGGCCAGATATATCAAAGTACTTTGAATCAGAGATCATCAGCCCCCGATCAATACAAGCTTACTCCCTGGATTACAAAAAACCTTGGACCTTTCGAGATGTTGCCCGTCCCGATCATCACTCGGATAGTCGCCATTTCAACCACATCAGTCATCAAGCCGCGGGCTCTAACCAAAGGACTGGGTGCTGTCACCACCACGGCTACTATGAAGTCGACGATAACGACTTTGGCGACAGCAAGGTCGAGAATAAGCAGGTGGAGGAAAAGCTGGGCAAAGACAACACAACAAGAATCACAACTACCAGAGCCACCACCCCTGCTGCTTCCACCACCGTCACGACGACGACAACAGCGGCCACCACCTTCACCATTTTCGCTTCCGATGCCGTTCCCACAACCATCTTCGGCGCTTATCTGGGAGGATCCGCACCCTATACCGAACTCAGCGAGAAATGGTGCTCGGTATCTGACCAGGGGATATGCTTGGACTTTCCTTCTGCTCCTCGTCGCAGCCTCCCTTTCGGACTATCGTCGTCGGAAGAACTACTCCTTGACAAGCCTTGCACCATCGCTTCAAGAACTAAAACTCGATAACGAGGAGCAATGAGTCGGATGGAGAGTTGGCCAGGGGAATATCCACCTGCTGTATTGAGATCCTGCTCAAAATTGCACGAAGCATCGCCAAATTCTACGACTTGGTATACCGCTCATCAGTAATTATCCCATAAATCCTTCACATACCCTTCTGTCAACCTCTCATCCTCTCCATACAACTCCTGCCACCCAGAAAACCCCTTATCCAACACAAACACCTCCTGGCCGTCTGCTCCCTTAGGATCCTCGCCCATGGAGCGCAACAGGCCGTCCCGCTCGCGGAGATACTTGAGGGCAGCACTGGGTCCTCGAATTTGGCTGAGGGCGCAGTGGAAGACGACCGTCTTCTTGTCTTTGAGGCGACGCACGAGGGTCGCCATCATGGCGTCGAGGGTGTGGGCGGGGATGTTGCTTGCACCCTTGATGTGGCCGCCGATGTAGTCTGTAAAGCTGGTTAGTTGTAATTAAGATTACATGACTCCAATTTGGCCGTCTTGAGCGTAACGTGAGAATGGGCAACATGTAAGGAGATCGAGGGTGCACTATGTGACGAGGGGGTACGGTATACTCACCATCATCACGAACATCAATGATTGCAAACGTCGGGTCCACAGCGTTCACCTCCTCAAGAATCCTCTCCGACAAAGACTTGGCCGATAGCCGCTTGAGGGTCGCAATGGTAGTCATTGTGCGAGCCTGTGAAAGAAAGGTTTGCTGATGGGCCTGAACAGCCTCATGGACAACCAAGGTTGAACAAGTCTGAGTTATAGCTCATCAAGCCTTGACTCCTCTGAGAGGTCCATCTCAACAGAAGGGCTAATGCAACTGCCCCACCAAGGAAATCTGGCTTTGCCAGCCAGAGATGGCGGGGTTGCATCGACTTCACCTTGCACTCACTCACAGCCAAAGGGAACGCACGTAATGAAACAATCATTGGATCTAGTCGTACTCTCATAAATATCTATACACAAAGTATACAGTACAACGGCTTCAAACAAACAAGTCAAGGCATCTCGCAAAACGCCCCCAGTCCGCTCTTCAGGGTATTTCTCAGTAAAACAAAACAGCCGATTCACGCCTTGCCCACCCATCCCGAGTTGATAAAGAAATCGAAAATCCTCCCTCCCTTCTGCGAGTCCAACCTGCAGATCTCCTTGGCCTGCTTCTTCTTCAGTGTGCCGTTGGTCTTGAGCGCCTCCTTGAGGATCTGTTCCTTGATCATCAAGTACGGCTTTGGTTGTAGCCTAATGACCTCGCACAGTTTGGCTTCTTCAGGTGTAAGCAAATGCAAGTCTGGCGCATTGTCCTGGCTTAGCTGCAGGGGCTGCACGCCTGAGATGGGTTGCGCAGTGTACTTCTGCTTTGGTGGTGCATGCCCATTGACGCCATTCACACCGTTCACACCATTGACACCATTGGTCTGGCCGTTCGTTGATGCCTTGCTGTCCCCGTTGACCTCGCCGTTGGGTGTCGGCGACAGCCGGATGGGTAGCTCTGGGGCGACAAGTAGGGCGGCTCCACTGGGAGGCTCGGGGGGAGGCTGCTTTGACCTCTGAGCAGATGCCAAGCGCTCGCGGTCCATGGATCCCATGGGAATCGACTTTTGGATGCGTGACGCCTTGTCGGCCTCGTACTTTTCACCACTCCGAAGATCTCCAATCCGGTTATTCCGCCATTCCTGAAGCTGCGAGATGGCCTGTCTCAAGTTGAGCTCATCAATGAGACCCTGGTTGAGGTCCTCAAAGTCCTTGTGGTTCATCATCCGGGCAAATGGCTTGGCCTTCTGGAGTAGGTCCTTTTCTTCCTTTGTGCGCTTCTTCTCCAGCTTGGTGTTTTCCCGATAGTCGAGAAGATTGTGCTCAAAGATGACCTTTTTGCGCTCCACACGTTGTGTCAGTCGGCAGTTGTAAATGTCCATCACTGTCAGCTTGAGCTCCATCTCGGGCTCAAGCTCACCGGTCCTAGGATTCAGCCCATCACCAGGATCGAATTGCATAAGCTGGACAGCTTCCTCTGCCTCATTTGCGTATTCAGTCTCAAATTCCAAACGACCAGGCATGTAACCCTGAATTTCATGGCAACTCGGTACACTCGCCGTGGGTTTCGTCTTGGGTTGTAGGGCTGGTGCATTTTTGGCTGCATCCCTTCGTTCTTCTATTCGCCTCTTTTTGCGCGATTGGAACTCTTCACGGGGAATCTCGTTGGCTAGCTCACAATCTTTCGGGGCGCATCGCTTCGGGAGAGGAAAACATGGTGAGTCGACATAGGTTTGGAGGTAGTGGTCGCGAACTTCGTCTTTTTCGCGGAATCCACCAATATGATCGGCAATGTCGGACCATGAACCGAGACCGTATATCTCTGCACCTTCGAGAAGGAGTAATTCTTCATCGGCACCCCATTCCCGGTCGAAGATGGGAAACGAGTTCTGCTCAATGACACGAAAGGCATGGGTCGCGGGGTCATGAGCATTCCGGGCTTCTCCTTTGGCAAAGCACGAGACACAGAGGTCGAAATCACTACATGCTGGGTCTGCACATCTAATACGGACCTACACAGCAACATTAGCCGCCTCCATCATGACATGACAGGTTTAGCCGGAATATCTCCGGGGCGCGTCTTCCACATCCCCGACAACAACCAGGCAGCAGCCAAAACAACAGGGAGGCTTACCGTAGATGTGATATCAGACGAACAAACGTCGCAAACGTATTTGACGCCTCCTTCACTTCCTCTGGTGATGGTTTTCTTACGTATAACACCCATCTCGCCGGTTGCGATGTCGGGCGGGGAGCTCGACGTTACCCCCCCTGTCGGATCGTGGTCGGAAGTTTGGGGCCACTCTGGGCGCGATGACGGTCCAAGGGAGGGTTAATGGTAATGCGCAAATGTTGAGATTGATGATGCGACGCGAATTTTGATGGAAATGGGTGATTAGGGGTCGTGGTTGATGGAGCAAGTGATGGGTCGACTCGTCGCTTGGAGTTGCGATGTTGATTTCGGCGCTGTTGGTTGGATGGAGCCCAACCCCATGTCCCGCTGCTGAGCGTGCCGCCTCCGCCTCCGCAGTGAGATCACGTGTCAAAATCCAGGCACGGACGCTTGTGAGTGAGCCACTGACGGAACCCGCTATTCCTAAAATGGATGCTAAAAGATGAACAGGGAATCTTCGAGGTTTCTCGATATCACTGGAACCTGGGTTTATTTGCGCAAATGGACATTCTCAGACTGAACCTAGTCAGCTGTAATTGGACATAATGGGAACATAGTCCGTTTTCTATGCAATACACACCAAAGTAAGAATGCTGCCACCCCCATCCAGTTCTATGGGCTGCTTTACCAATAGATAGTCCAGCTAGCTTTAAGCAGTTATTCAGTGACCTGTGCTCCATGGCGGACTATATTGATCACTACACATGTTCGGATCCAATCCATTCAACCCCAACTTTGTAGTCCTACATACTAAAGGGAGGCTAGCTCCTTGATGTCTTTTCGCACGCCGTTCGGGGATTCATTCGGGGCTTCGTTCGGCCCTGACGGAGGATAGCCTAGTACTCGTCAGGATTCCTCATATTGATGAGCAAATTCGATTACAGAGTGACGCCAAGGTTTCCTCAACGTTTAGATCACCATCGATACCACTGCACGGTTGTAAAGAATGAGAACGTTCCAGTATGTGGAACGCCATTGGGCTAGTTGAGGTGGGGGTTTTGGGAAGCTCAATCGCGGGGTTATTGGGGGTGGTCGTTCCTCGTATGGAAACTTTCCTCAAGGAAGAAGACATTTGAGCTCGTTTTTATTCAACAATTTAGCATGTGTAGCCCTTCAAGATTAGTATACGAACATCAAGAAATTCCCTAGATAATGTCTGATGCGGAGACCGTGGCAAATATCTAAGCACATGTTGTTCCCCTCGCTGAAAGCTTCGCCGAGAGCGCGGCCGAGGGATCCATCCAGAATGACGGCGGTACCTTTGAGTGCCACCGGGCCAGTCGTTGAACCGCGCCATTCACAATCTCCAGGGCCTTTGAGAGTCATTTTTCTTCCCTGTCTCACCGTTTTCACCTTAAATCGTGGACTCTACATGAACATTTAACGTCTCTACTTGTCACTGAAAAAAGAACTCATCGTTTGTGCTGTTGCTGAAACCCCACCACGCCATCATGCCTGATCAGATCCTCGACGACATATCTCACCGCAGGTATAATCCACTGACGGATTCCTGGCTTCTTGTGTCTCCCCATCGGACGAAGCGGCCCTGGCAGTGAGTTATTCCCTCTTTCACCGTAGAGTCTTATTCTAATATTTCTTAGGGGCCAGCAAGAGGCTGCTGTCGCAGGCTCACTTCCTGAATATGACCCCAAGGTGCGTTCATGACACCTCGTCCAGTCAAACATGATCTGACCATACATTTAGTGTTATCTTTGCCCAGGAAACACACGCGCTGCTGGGGGCGAAAACCCAGCTTACGACACGACCTTTGCTTTTGTCAACGATTATAGCGCTGTGAAGGCGGAACAGCCAGACTATGAAGCTGAGTCTTCGTCTAATGACCTGGAATCTCTACTCCTCCGGGCGCAGGGCGTCAAGGGCGTCTGTTATGTTATCACCTTCTCTCCAAAGCATCATGTCACGTTGGCTGACATGACGCCCAACGAGATCGTGCCTGTTATCGAGCACTGGACTCGCATCTACGCCAACCATCTAGCACCATCCAACCCGCTCGCAGCTGAGGCGGAGAAGCTGACCATCTCCATGCCCAAGGATGCTGCTCCCATTCCAGAGGAGGCGTACCGCTACATGCAAATCTTTGAGAACAAGGGCGCAGCTATGGGCTGTTCGAACCCCCACCCTCATTGTCAGGTCTGGACAACTTCTACTTTGCCAGAGGAGCCTGGTAAGGAGCTAGTGCAGATGACCAAGTACCGAGCTCAGCACGAAGGCCGACATCTCTTGGGCGATTATGTAAAGTTGGAGCTGGAAAAGGAGGAGCGCGTCGTCTGGCAGAACGAGGGCTTTGTCATTGTCTGCCCTTGGTGGGCTGTCTGGCCTTTCGAAGTCCTCATCCTTCCAAAGCGACACATCCGATCCCTCGTCGACTTTAAGCCTGAGGAACGACTCCAGTTTGCTGAGGCGATCCAGGAGGTTACCCGAAGATACGACAACCTGTTTGAATGCAACTTCCCGTACAGTTCTGGACTTCACCAGGCTCCTCTCAGCGGAACGCCCGAGGAGGTGGAAAACGCCTACTTCCACATGCACTTTTACCCACCTCTGCTGCGTTCGGCCACGGTCAAGAAGTTCCTCGTCGGCTACGAGCTCATGGCTGAACCGCAGCGTGACATTACGCCTGAGCAGGCCACGGTCCGCCTGCGCAACTGCGGAGGAGAGCTGTATCGAAAGAATCTCCAGGCTTGAGGGTCATCAGTCAATCCCAAACAATTTCGCTCTCTATTTTGTCTATAGACCATACGGTGTAGCCTTTTTGGGGGCTGCAACCATGATATTTACCCTATATATAGATCTTGTCTATACCCATTGTCGCATCTAGTTGAGCGTAACATAGTGGTCACGAACAAGAGGCATCCAGATCAAGGAAAGAGAAGCCAGAGTGAAGGGGAAGATCTGGGGCAGACCAAAGGTCATGCTCTTGAAGACGAAGAGCTCGCTAGCAAAGTGTCCCAGCGCAACCACGTAGGTCCAATACGCAATGGTGTAGACGGGACCAATGTGCAGGTTGTACGCTGCGTAGCACCTAACGATGCAGGTGATGAGGGTCCAGGTACCAAACAGCCTGCCCGCGAGAGGGGTCATCTGGTCAGTGGCCTTGGGGTCATTCTGGGCTGACACCAGCTTGTTGACCGAATCTTCAGGCTCGAACGTGGCCGTCTTGGGTGGGAGCTTGGTGTTTCGGATGAATCGGCCGTTATAGACTCGCCGGGAAAAGTGTAGGGTCGCATACGTCTGCAGCGAGTTGCCAATGGAGATGATAGAGAGCTATAGCGGTCAATTGAGTGTCGGCCGGTTAAAGGAAGAGTAGGAACGCACGATAAGCATGTGATAGGGCAGAATGCCCTTTGCCTCGGGAAGAATAGACTTGAGAAGATCCATTGTGACCAAATAGAATGCAAAAATCTCAACAATTGCAATTGTGTGGTCTCAAATTGGCCACTGATTGTGCTGATGTCTTTACAAGTGTAGGATGGTGAGATGGGCTCTGGGCTTTTTGGTGGGAGGGACCTGTAAATCGGCGGCCGCGGGACGGAAGAAAGCTTGGGCCACCTCAACAACGTCAGGGGTAATTAATTGTTCCCGGCGGGCCAAGAGCCGAGGGGTTGCAGATCTTGAGAGTCTTGACCGAGGAGCTGTCCTTTTCCCTCTGACAACCTATTCCTTCCAGTTGCGACTTGAATATTCGTCAAAATGGACGCCATTTCCGATTTCTTCCAGCGTGTGCCGCAGCCTCTTCAATGGAGTCTTGCTGGTATTGGTGCCCTCGTGCTCGGATCCAAGCTGTTGAGCTATCTCCAGCTCGTTCTCAGCGCCTTCGTTCTGGGAGGCACCAACGTATGTGACCGTGATCCACATATTTATGCTGAAGTAACATAGTAGCTAATTCTTTTTTCTGCAGCTCCGCAAGTATGGCAAGCCTGGCACCTGGGCTGTCGTGACCGGCGCCTCTGATGGCCTGGGCAAGGAGTACGCTCTCCAGCTCGCCGCCAAGGGCTTCAACCTCGTCCTCGTTTCCCGAACTCTGTCGAAGCTGGAGTCTCTGGCTGCCGAGATCCAGGAAAAGTACCCTGGAAAGGGCCTCGAGATTAAGAACCTTGCCATGGATTTCTCCCAGAACAACGACGCCGACTACGAGCGACTGTCCGAGCTTATCCAGGGCCTGGACATTGGTATCTTGATCAACAACGTCGGCCAGAGCCACAGTATTCCCGTTTCCTTCCTTGAGACTGCCAAGGAGGAGCTGCAGAACATCATTACCATTAACTGTATTGGCACACTTCGGGTTACCCAGACCGTTGCTCCTATCCTGAAGCAGCGAAAGCGTGGCCTTATCCTGACCATGGGCTCTTTCGGCGGCTGGACTCCTACACCCTACCTGGCGACCTACTCTGGTAGCAAGGCTTTCCTCCAGCAGTGGAGCAACGCCCTATCTTCGGAACTTGCTGATGATAACGTCGATGTCTACCTTGTTCTGAGCCATCTTGTCACCACGGCCATGAGCAAGGTCCGCCGCCCCAGTCTGCTTATCCCCAATGCTCGCAATTTTGTCAAGGCCACACTTGGAAAGGTTGGCCTGGGTAGCTACCAGACTGCACCTAACACCTACACGCCCTGGTGGACGCACTCTTTTATGCTCTGGCTGATTGAGAACGTTCCCGGTGTCAACAGCCCCATCACTATTTACTACAACAAGAAGATGCACGTTGATATCCGACGGAGGGCTCTCCGCAAGGCGGCTCGGGAGGCTAAGAAGCAGTAATTGATGGATAAGGATGGGGCACCTGGGAAGGTTAGGCGCAGGGATGAACAAAAACACGTGGAATTAAAAGGAGGAATGTGATAGGAAGTAGAGACAGTAGAGAAAGTAATCATAAAAGATGTGAAAACACGTTTGTGTGACAGAGGATCTCTGCCACTGAATCTCCTTACATAACGCCAACTTCACCGAGTCCTATCAAGATGACCAGTAAAAGGTTATGTCTCGGGCGTGAAACGCATAAAAGAGGATATCATAAAGTTTGCCTAATCTCCTTCACAAAATTGTGCCTTGCTTCTAGAATCTTTGTCCACTCATGACGCGTAGCATCGTGGTTGCTGGTCCCAAGTCTCAGCCTTGCGCCCAAATGGTCCTAGCGCCAAAGCCCCAGTCGCGAAAAATCCGTGCTCCAACTCCAGCCTCCCCAAGCTCTCGTCAAATTGTTTATCACTGCCACAGCGTGTACTTTTTGACCATAAATCCCATCTCAGGCCGGACGACGACGCGACCGACACGACGAGCTGCGACGAGGCCAGAAGCGCGACTTTCGGATTCGAGGCTTTAACTGCCATCCTCCAACGCGCGCAATCCCGTCGTCTTTGAATGGTGGTTCGCGACCTGCGTCCAGCGGTATAGCACGGCATCGCTGAAGCTGCAAAGGCCCGGCGCGGGTCTCGATATTGCTGCCCATCATGTCGTTCCCACAGACAACTCCGGTGCGACCAGTTCCAGGCGCTTTTCTGAACACTCCGGCCGTTACCTCGAGGTTCCAGTCGGGCCCTGATCCCGTGCGCCGACAGCTGTTCCAGACAGCTGAGAACAACCAGTCTGGCTCGACATCCAGAACGGCTGCCCCAACATCGACATCTCGAGCTGTCACCACGACGACATCTACTTCAAGGACACCTGGGAGTGATAGTCTCGTGGCGCCGACCGCGCTGCCGCTTCCGCGATCCGAGAATGTTCCTCCCGTCGTCAAGGCAGCCAAGGCCATCAACACCTTCCTCCAGGCCGATGGCCGGTTCCCAGACCTGGATTCATATTGCAGACGTAGGTTCCCAGCGGATGTGGTACGAAGAAGATAGCTGACAGCACTCCAGAGGGCGCGTCCTCTGAGTATGACCTTGAAACTACAGAATCCCCCATGGCCCCCTTCCACAAGACGCAGATGTACCCTATCCCGAACCAAGTCTTCGATCACTACAACACTGGCGAGCTCCAAACCTTGATGGGTCTTTTTGCAGAGATCAACCATGCTTGGGTTGTTATTGACAACTCTTTGTTTCTCTGGGACTATACCCATCCCGACCCTGAGCTGATTGGTTTCGAGGACCAGCCGCACACGATTCACGCTGTTGCGCTCGTGCCACCTAAGCCAGGTATCTTTGTCGGGACCATCACGCATATTCTGGTTGTTGCTACTTCTTCGGATATGATTCTTCTTGGTGTGTCCACGACCGACACCCCTGCTGGAACCAAGTCAGTTTCTTTGTATCAGACCAAGATGCAACTCCCGCTCCGTGGCACCGATGTTAGGGTTATCAAGGGAGCAGCGAACGGCCGAATCTTCTTTGGAGGCAGCAATGACATCGACATCCACGAATTGTATTACCAGTCTGAGGAGAAGTGGTTCTCAAATCGCTGCGGCAAGATCAACCATACGAATCCTGGCTGGTCTTCAGTTGTCACTCTACAAGGAGGCTTCTGGTCACACAAGACCCCTGAGCACCTCAAGGACATTGTTATTGACGACTCGAGAAACCTCGTTTATACCCTTTCGAGCCGATCGACCATTCGAACATACCACATGGAGGCCCCCGACCGTCTTAACAAGGTGATCGAGAAGGAGAAGGTACACTGTCTTCGCGACATTGCGCACATGATTAGCCAGTCCATGTTGTTGAACGACCGATCAAGTATTGTCTCGATCAGCCCGATCTCTAAGCAAGAGGCATCGAAACTTCACCTGATGGCTCTGACAAACACCGGCTGCCGTCTATTCTTCAGTGCAACCAGCGCGGCATCCTACCTTTATGGCTCTCAGTCGAACATGGCCCCTCAGAGCATGCAGGTTCAATTCATCAAGTTCCCTCCCAGCCAAAGCCCTCGACGATCTGGCTATCCTGGAGGCGAGACGATAACCGACTTGGAATCATCCATGCTGACCCAAAGCCGACAAGGCGCCCGATTTGCGCCCGGATACTTTCTTGATTTTGTTAGCAGGGAGTCCAACCCGAACGAGGATACCCTCTTTGTGTCTGGCCCCGAGACTGGTCGTATTAAGGACACGCCCCCAACCGCTCCGTTGAAATACTATGAAAGCGCAAGTTGGATCGACATTGGAAGCCGGGCGGAGGCCGTTGGCCTGATTACGAAGCCCTTCTCAGCAGCACCACAGCCTCTTGGATTTGGCAACGAATTGGCTGTTCAGTTTGATGAGGCGCCTAGCGAGTTTGCAGTGCTCACCAACACAGGTGTGCACATTATTCGACGGAGGCGATTCGTGGATATTTTTGCTTCGGCGATCAGGGGCGCCGTGGGAGATGAAGGCTATGAGCAGGTCTGCCGTCGGTTTATCCAACTATATGGTCGCGTTGAGACTGTTTCAACTGCCCTAGCTGTAGCCTGCGGTCATGGTGGCGACTCTCGACCAGGCGCCGCGCGTGCCATTGATCAGGCTACAGAGGACCGGGCGAGATCCGTCTTTGTTGACTTTGGTGGACAGCCTACCATTACCGAGACTGACGGCACATCTCTGACTACCGACTCTGTCAGACTCTCTTCCCGACACGACGCCCTGGCACTGTATCTCTCCCGCCTGATACGCCAGCTGTGGAAGTCTGTTGTGATCACTCCCGGCACTTCTGCCACTGGTGGTGTTACCATCAGCTCTACTATTCCTCTCCCCAAGTTGAGTGCTGTTCAGGAGAACCTTGAGCGACTTCGACGATTCCTTGATTCCAACCGGGGTCTCATCCAAGGCTTGTCAGGCCCGTCTGACCTGCAGCATGTCTCCAGCCGACAGGAAGAAGTTGCCCTGCAGGCTGAGCACCAGGCTCTGCACGCCCTGCAGAAGCTGATGGAGAGCATCTCTGAGGGTATCTCTTTCGTGCTGATGCTGTTTGACGAGCGAGTTGCCGACATCTACACCCGTCTTGACGCAACAGCTCAACAGCAGCTCAAGGATCTGACATATGAGAAGCTCTTCTCGCAAACCGATGGCAAGGACCTCGCCAAGCTTCTGGTTAAGGCTATTGTTAACCGCAACATCGAGAGCGGTTCCAACGTTGAAACTGTAGCCGACGCCCTGCGAAGGAGATGTGGTAGCTTCTGTAGTCCAGATGATGTTGTCATCTTTAAGGCACAGGAACAGCTCAAGCGAGCATCTGACCAACCTCCTAACACAAACCAATCTCGAAGCCTGCTTCACGAAAGCTTGAGGCTCTTTGAGAGGGTGGCCGGCAGCCTGACCTTTGCCAACCTCCAGACCGCTGTCACACAGTACATCGAGCTCAAGTATTACGCCGGGGCTATTCAGCTGTGCCTGGTTGTGGCCCGGGAGAAGGACAGGGGTAACACAGCTCTGTCATGGGTTAACGATGGAAAGCCAGCGGGAGACCCCAGAGCTGATGCCTTCAACGACCGCAAGCGCTGCTATGATATGATTCACGACGCCCTGAGCCACCTCGACGCTGCTTCAAGCAGTGAGCCCGAGATGGTTGATGGTAGGCTGACATTGATCGCCACGAAGCGACTTGAGGCCTACGACGTGGTGAATGGGTCTGATGACGAGGTGTTCCACTTTGACCTCTATGAGTGGTACATTCAACAAGGCTGGACCGATCGCATCCTGGCCATCGATTCGCCTCACGTTATCACCTTCCTCCAGCGTCTTGCTGGAACTAATGTCGAGCATGCTGATCTGCTCTGCCGATTCTACACGAACCGTAGCAGGTTCTTTGATGCCGCCGAGGTTCAGGCTGAGCTTGCCAACTCTGACTTCCCTATTGGCATCAAGGATCGTATCCGACTGCTCAGTCTGGCCAAGGCCAACGCTAACGTCGCTACTACCGGCGTTAGCCGACAACAACAGCAGCTGCTCAATCACAGCGTAACTGAGTTGCTGGAGATTGCGCATATTCAGGACGACCTGCTTGAGCGCCTGAAGGCGGATGAGAGAATCGATGATGAGCGGAAACTGGAGATTGAGGATGCTCTGAAGGGCAAGATTCAGGGACTTTCTGAGGTGAGTTATACTGGAAACTCGGTTCGCGAGGCACATTCGCTAACATGTTGCAGCTGTTCAACGACTATGCCGACCAGGCCGGCTACTACGACCTTTGCCTCCTTATCTACCATGTTGCCGACTACCGCAACCACATGACCATTTCGGGTACTTGGAGCAACCTGATTCAGCAGACACACGACGAGGTCATGTCACGATTGGAGAACTCGGAGCCTGGAATGCCCTCGCCTCCTATGCCCTACGAGTCCGTGACTAGCAAGATCCAAAACATTGCTCACCGCACCTCCCTCGACAGCTTCATCTTTCCCATTCAAGACCTTCTCCCCGAACTCTGCCGCTACGCAGTGGCACACCAACAAGATGCTACGATTGGTGCTGATCCTAGTTGGCCTGTCCAATTATTCCTCACCTTGGGCGTGTCTCACGACATGATTGTTCGGGTTTTGGAGGTCGTGTTCGATAGTCAGGACTATGGCTTTAGCGGATCAGTTCGCAACCGCATGATCGAGTTGATTGTTTTTGTGGTTAGCGACTGGCTCGCCGAGGTACGCCGACGAGGAGGTGCTGGCAAAGGCGGCGCCATTGGCCAGTCTGTTGCGGACCTCCTCAAGCGATGTGACGATGCGCTGCCGCCGCCTGGACATGGTAACAATGCTGGCGGAGCAGACCTCGCGGATGTCAGACGTGTGCTCAAGGCTCTCAAGAGGGAGGTGGATGGATTGTCGCAACGTGTTCCGACTGGAAGCCTCAGGTTTGCATAGAGGGTGAGGTTTGCTGAGATGGAAAACGAGAAGGAGGGCGACGAGCATCATAGAGCCATAGGATTGATTGGAGCTTGAGTAGTTGTGGCTGCGGCATGTTTCTTTGTTAAAGGGATGATGGATATGCTATAGGCGCCAATTGGCATGAGGGTGCGTTGTACAGGTTCAAAGGTCTATTGTAATTATAAACCAAGGCGGGGGCTTTACGAAGCCTGCCTCGGAAAAGAATGGAATAAATGCCCCAGAGATGACTCAAAGTCAGAGCCCTGCTGGAGAGGAGAGGCTCTGTGTTGATTGTGATGTTGCTCTTTCTGATGCAAGAATAACCTGATGCAAGGTGATAAAACAGCAAGGCGAACATTTGCCTCTCGCCCTACATGACTGTATTGACTGAAAGCAGAGGCGTGCGGCTGACATGCAGGGCTCTGCACCTTTGACAGGATCTGCTGCGGTTCCCGCGGGGACGGGGACCATGTATCTCATGAGGCCCCCCCGGTTTACGTGGGGGAGGCTTGGGATTTCTTTGGTGGTGAGGCTTGCATGTTGTTCGCCTCACTTTGTGCAAAGTAGGCGAACCGACGTGTGCCACGGTTGTGAGACGAGGCCTCACAATTGCAGATATTAGGGAATGAGGGTTTGTTTATAAACAAGTGTGTGTGGCGAGTTTTTGAAGGGTATAAGTTGGGTGGTTATCTCTATGAGGGAATGTTGCTTTCGACATCAAGATTCACAATCACAACTACAACTCTACACGACCAATCCGAGCTTCCTCATGTGGACATGCTCAAGATGGAATTTACAAACGAAGAGCGATAATGCGGGAATGCGATAGTCTATCCCCCTATTCGTTCTCTGCCTTGCCTGATTTCGACAATCATGTTTCCTACGTATCTTTGAGGGAGCTGGACTCCTTCAACAATCGAGACTCTTTAATGAGTCACATCGATGATGCGTATGCATCAAATTACGTTGACCACGCTTCACTGCGTGAGTCCTTTACCCAGCGATCGCCACGAGCACATCACCACAAGCACATGAGCTACGAGTACACTCTTTCCTACGAGCACATGCCTGCAAGCTCATAATGAGCGATCGCTGGGGCCCACGTTTTCCTCCCAGCTTCCCCAAAACCGACAATTACACATGAAGCTGGTAGTTCCATACCGACCGAACAGGAACACCGATGATTTTGGTATGGCGAGATGAATGTATATAGTTATCCGACAGCCAGGCGGCGAGGATACCTGACGATGTGGAACTCAACTTGACGAGGACCAAGGCATCGGCTTACACCACTTTTTAGGAGAAAAAAAGGGGGGTTTTTGTATTCGCTCTTTTTCTTGGATTAGAAGGTTTTTATTGGATCCGTTTAGATGGTGATAGAGGGTTAGATGGAGGTGTGGCTTGCTGTGCGAGTTGGGTTGGGTTAGCTTGTTGGGTTATAGAGATGCTTGCTTTGGTTTGTTTTACTTTCGTTGTATAATTGCATGCTTGAATGTAAAATGTCACTTTCTTTTAGTTGGTTGATGTATGGCTGTGGTGATGTTCGATACCCATGTGGTGAGAGTCCAAGTCTGGATGACCCCATCCCTTTCTTCAACACTTACATAACCGACATGACTGAAACAAGGTATAGGATTAATTATCTCATATCTGTGTATAATATTACATATCCCGGAGACCTTGCTGAACACTCCGAGATAGTCTCCGTACGGCGGTGACTTTTCGGATACTTCTCTCAAGGTGACTATATATATCCGCGCCGCAGAACCCAGACTTTTCTATTAATCTAGATAACTCTCTCGATGATAAAGAACGTGTCTTCATTCGCAAGAATAGCTACAAGATCTTTTAAAATGTCCAGCACAGAGGCAGCCACCGCCATGAAGACACTCACAGAACTGTACAACAGTCCGGAAAAGGGAATCATGGAAGAACAGATGCTCTACGTCTCTCGACACATGATGCCCAAGCTGATTGCCCCTCTGCCTAGACAGATGGGGATCACGGACAAGATTTCGACGCCGGTGGCATTTTTCGACAATGCTTGTGGTAGTGGTGTGTTGACCCATGAGATTCAGCAGATACTGCCCAAGGATGTGCTTGAGAAGAGCACGTTTTTGTGTGCGGATAATGCAGAGGGTATGGTTAATCTCTCCAAGAAGAGAGTTGGGTTGGATGGGTGGGTTAACACAGAGGTTAAGAAGTTGGATGCAACGGTAAGCTGATCGATGGAGGACTGGAGTTTGTCCGAGACTAACAAGCGACAGAACACTGGCCTTCCAGAAAACAGCTTTACCCATGTGGGACTTGGCCTAGCACTTCATATCATCCCGGATCCTGACGCAGTACTAGCCGGTGAGTTCAATATCTCAAATCCTCGAGAAAGTTCTGACAATGTCTAGACGCCAAGCGCATCCTCAAGCCGGGCGGCACCTTTGGCGCCACAACCTTTCACAAAACCAACGTCTTCTGGCAACCCGACGTCCGCTCCGCCTTTGAATCCTTCCCCTTCGAAGCCCCCTTCCTCAAGGAAGTAAAAATGCAAATGCACAACCAAGGCGACTGGACAGACCCAGAGTGGATAGAGGCACACCTAAAGAGCCAAGGGTTCGTCGACGTTCAAGTGACGACAAACCCCGGACGCTACCACATCAAGAACGCTGAGGAGTTTGTCATGTCTTTTGGTATGATGCTTGTTTGGTTGATTAATACGGCTTGGAGTGAGGAGACGAGGAGGGAACATCCTGTTGAGGAGGTTAGGGAGTTGTTGAGGAGGCATTTGGAGGTGAAGTATGGGGGGAAGGGGTGGGATATTGAGTGGAAGGTTATCTGCACGACGGGAAAGGTTGAGTGAATATGATTGCCGACTGGAGTAATTGAGATGTGAGAGTTGGTTTGTTTTGAGTACGACCTAAGGCATGGCGCGGGAAGGATGGTGATATGTGCAGCCTCCTGGAGGTGCACAGTTGACAAGATGCCCGCCCAGCGTGAAACACAGCGCTAGGCAGCAGTTTCAAGGGGTATTTTAAATACATGCTTTGAATTAGAAGACTAAACGAATGTCATTGGTTTACAAGTCTCGACTTATTTGGTCGTCGGCCTTGAACTGTAGAGGCGATCAACGAGGTGGAGCATGACACTCACAAACTCGATACAATGGTAAGCCCGCAATTCTTCGCTGCAAATCAGTCCTTACATAGCACTTAAAAGTGATGGGCTATTTCTAAGTCTGTTTTATGTATTCTTGAAGAAAGCCAACAAACTCGTGTGTCGCAGTGTCAAACTCCGGCCTAAAAGAGAGGCCCATTTCATCTCACTCATGTCATCAATCAACAAAACGCATCGTATCTATAAAGGCAGGTCACTCTAGCTAAAGTCCAAATCGAGACAAACAAACATGGTTTTACACTTTGTCAACGAGATCATTGCTCGCGTGTAAAGTCGGAAACGGCCCGTCCCCGGACGCGGTGTTCATGTATAAGTGAGACGTTACTGTCGAACGGGCTACGCAGCTATCCCCTCGACTGTATAGCTCCTTGGTATACGGTTCCCATATTGAACCGCGAATTATAGTCCAAGTTATAATATGTTGCCAAGGCGTGATTGAATACGGCAAGTCTGAGGACATACGAAGGCCCATCTCGCCGAGGTCAACGAGCCGTTGAAGAAGTGGTATCTAGAGTAACAGGATAGGGGTAAAAAGTAGGACGCTCAACTGGATTATTTAATGCTCAAAGGATATCATTATGCTATCAAAATTTCAGATGTGGCTTACTGAGCTTTGTATGCCTATGTCTCTCACCTGGCTGTAAGAACACCTGTAATAGTGTCGACTGGCTCTTAGTGGAGGTAAGGGTTCCGATTGAGGTGATGTCGGATTAAGCCCCCAAGACAATGTACCTTACAGTATATAATGAATCAAAAAAGACTTGAGACGTGAAACACACTGTATGTAGTAAAGAACCAATTTACCATTCTTCAATATCCACATTCGTCACACGCTGCCCTACATCTTCAACATTCCCTTCCCCCTAAACCAAGCAACCACGTGATCAAACCACCGTCATTCAAACCAGGGTGGCATCTCCACATTGTTCAACCCGCGCGAGAGGTTGGCGCTTGGCAAAAGAGAAGAAACGTACCTACGCAAGCCCTTTAGTCAAACCATGTCATGATCTTGATTGCCCCGGCGCTTCAAGCTGTCAAGTCTGTACCTCTTGCGCCGCTTCTCTCAACATGTTGTTTGCCTCCTTGACTTGGGCTGTTGGCCTTGGCGCATTGTCGCCCCTGGTCGCTGCTGCTGTTCATGAGGAAGGGCTTCCGTCTTATCTCTATGGTGCTTCGATTCCTGTCGAGTGCATGAGTCGTAGCTCGTACGTTTTCTGTTACTATCCAAACTGTTATTTACTGCTTGCTGACTTCTTAAGGGAAACGGGCGAACATCTCGAAAACGAAAAGCACGAAATCGAATGGATTCCCTTCCCCGTTTGCAACGAGACCGGTCGTCCTCTCGAGTTTAACTATGGTACTGAAGGCGAGACCAACTGTACCATTCCCATCGTCGACGATCCCTTCTTCCACCTCCTCGAGTTCTATATCCACTCGGACGCGCCACTGTCATGCCGTCTCCCCTCGCGCCCGGCTCCTGAGGTTGAGGTCGTCGGCGAGAAGCTGCCTGAGAGGCAGTACATCCCTCTCGTCTTCGCCCTCGCTGGGACACTTCAGCTGAGCCACATGCACGTCAGCACGCACATGAACGTCTTGCTGCACAGCACGCCCAGACACCACCTACACCCCCACGATAGCGGCGTGCTCGACTCGGCCATCGCATACAGCACGAGTCCCCTGAGCCACCTGCAGGGTTCCTTCACGAGGAAGCTCGTTATCGGCGACCCTCTACCTCTGAGCCTGTCGGTGCGCTGGTTCCCTACGCCTGCACTGCCCAAGACCGAGGGGCGCGTTGAGTGGCAGGGTTTGGGCGGTCATATCTACGCTAGTACTGTCTTTTACAGCCTCGTGTCGTTCGGCGCTGGTGTGCTGGTCGCGGCCATGTACACACTAGGCGTCGTACTGCCAAGGAGGCTCAAGGGGCGATCACTCGGCGGCGCGACTCCCCTAGGATACGGAATCAACAGCGTGGGCAATGGATGGGGATACTCGAAGCAGCAACACAAGAGAATAGACTAGAGCTTCTTTTTTGGCTGTTCATTTGTGCATTTCTGGAGTCTTGAGGACGGATCTTGGGAGTTGTTTTTGGGAACATGTGATACTGTAATCTGAAAGCCTAGTGATAATTCATATATGGCTCTGTACAATCTTATTCCTGTTGCCTTTTCATCTACTGTGTCTTGGTCTTTGTGTCGGTGCTCACACGACGTAGAAGCCTTGTGTACATGTCAACGGCCATGACGCCGGCTTTCAAGAATTAGTCGACATCCAGATGAAGCATGTCTGAAAACTTACGAATGATCAGAAAAGGAAGATAAGTTCCGTAGAGAAGGTTCGTCTTGTGCTCCTCAGAGACAAGCTCCGGACCCATGGGGATCAACTCGGAAACACAAGCCACAGTGCCCATGCCAGTGAGGCAGCCAAACGCGAGACCAGCAAGCTCAGTTGAGCCCGAGGATGGGCTTTTGGAGGAGAGCTGGGAGACGATGTAGATGGCCAAGGGACACTGGACTAGAACCTCAAGCCAGAGGAAGCCGTGGAACCAGTCACCGACAAACTTGTCTCCGAAGAAGGGATCTCCCGAGACGGTGAGGTAGGTGTCACGGATGATGGTGAGGAAGTGGAAGGGTGCTGAGGGGTTGCCGTAGAGGGAGTCTGGGTAGAGAGGAGTGAAGTCGAGGACTGAAGATGTTAGTATTGAGCATTGAGTTGTGGGGGTATCGTTGTGAATAGAGTCGAGATAACTCATGAACACACAGAGCGTAGTTGCGGAGACAGAACAGCTACATACCGAACATGCCAAAGAGCTGCACCGAGATGATGGCCAAGTAGACCCAATCGCGAATCGGTTTCTGAGCCATTGTATCGTTATGATATCGAGTCAAATGAATATCTGATCAATTGGCACTCAATTGAAGGTTGAAGGACTGTGAATAGTGTCTTCTGTTAATTTTTTTGTTGAGGGGATCTGCCGGCAGATGAGGGGGACCCAGTGGTCGGGAAATGAAACTCGGTGAGGCTGACCCTGACCCGCCAACGGAGCCGGGGGATGTCGCCGCCGGAATATCTTCTTCTGATCAGGCTGCATGCATGTAAGGATTGTTTATAGTAAAAGGAATTGATTGAATGTGTTTCTTTTCTAGAGCCGAGTTGTGCTCAATGGCCTAAAGTACCTAATGAAAAAGTGGTGATAAAATGGTTGGGCTGACCATAGCCCAAGCCGTCTATGGATATATCTCAAAACCCAGTTTATAACCCAATTAATATACAAATAAACCTGACCTACAAATCTTTCCTTCTAATGCGCCGGCGCAACACTCGCAAGCGAAGTATCCAAACCATCAACATCATACCCCGTCATCAAATCCGCCCAAAAGTCATCATCAAACTGAAAATTAGCCGCCCAATCTGGAGGAGGCTCAACCACGTTCAACGGTTGTTGCGCCAGCGCCGCGGAAGGAGTTTCCACGTGTTGTTGTTGTTGCTGCTGCTGCTGCTGATTCTCTTGTTGTTCTTCCTGTGGTATCTTGTTCATGTACCATTGTCGAATCCAGCGGACTTTGAAGCTGCATTTTAGAAACACGCTGCTACCGTCTTCCATTACCCGACGTCGTCGATCGAGACGGAGTGCTTCTTGATCTGCTGCTTCAAACTGATCGCTCAAACCTTTAAGTGTATTATGAAAGTTGAGTCGTCGTCGAGCGAGGGCGGTATCCCAATCTGGTGAGTTTTCCGAGAGGATGAGACGTGAGGCTGTCACGGTTGCAAAGGCTAGGACGCAGTTGACCGTCACGGGGAGGGTGGACATTTGGGCTGCTGGGATAGCGAGTTGTTCTTGGAATGAGTCGGCTACTGCTTCTAGGCATTTCCACATGTATTCCGAGTGTTGGAGTGGTTCTGAGAGGGTTCCGTCTGAGGTGTTGAGGGGGCTTGCTCGCATTAGGATGGTGGGTTCGTACAGGCGGACGAGTAAGGTGTAGTAGTGAGCCCAGAATGCATCTTTACAGTGTTAGTAGGTTTCAAGTGTCAGGGGATGTATGTATGTACTTACGGTTCTGCTTGACAGAGTCTGGCTGAAACTTGGAAAGTCGCTCCAGCTCGCGCTGGACATTGTTCATGGTCATGGCAACATGACCTCTGAAGGTTGGAGGAGTAGGATCTAGATACTCCACCGTAGGTATTGCGCTGAAACCGCGCTCAGCTAGGTGCTGCATCCTGACGAGAGCTACGAGGTATAGGTCAGACTCGTACTCGCGTGCCTCGATGAGGTGGTCACAGCATTGTGATAGATGGTTGCTCCACGGTACGATGGTGTTCTTTTTGAAGAATGAGCTCAGTCTGGGTGTGTTAGCTTTGGTACTTGAGAGAGAGTGCCGTGACTTGCATGGCTGTTATGTAGTACATCCCGAGCACAGCTCTCTTGTCTTGTGACGATTGATCTGTCTTGATCTTGGAGCAAGGCTTGCCCATTGAAGTCCATGCATCTCCCAGTAAGGTACGCGGAGCACCAAGGATAGCTCCCGCTGGTCTATCTAATCTCAGGTCAATTATGAGACCGATGGCCAGCTGGATAATGCTGGTGACCTGGAGGTCCCCATAGAAGTGAAAGTCGTTCCTGGAAGAGTCAGTCAGCTTTCCATCACACTCGGATAATGATCAACTTACCAGGCTAGGTAGACTAGTATCCCCTGAAGAATGTCCAGTGACCTTTCCTGACCCATGACTACATGTTCGGCGAGGTACTTGCGAAACCAAGCCTTAAAGTCCATCTGCACTTTCTCCTTGAGCGGCGAGACAACAGCAAGAATAGTCCAAAACAAGAATCTCGACTCGGAGTAAAACTCATGAGACGCCAGTGAATCCGGCACAGGCACAAAGGGGAACTCGGGAAGATAGTCTCGACGATACACCTCTAACCGTTTCGATGCCTCATCGTGAGTGATGCGGAAGCCTGGGAATAGCTCCAGGTCTGCATAGTCATCATCAGGACGCCCGACGATAGACGGTGGGAGGCGATCAGTAGCTAGGGGAATTGTCTGGATGTCTTCAGGGATTGCATGCTGTTGTGATGGTACATCTTGGGGACTCTCTGGCGTCAAGGGGGAGAGGCCTTTCTGAGCCGCGAGAAGAGAGACGATACCGTCAATCTTTTTCTCAAGCTGCGCTACTCTTCTAAATTAGAATGTCAGTGAGATGTATGTAGCAAGGTAGGTGAGATTTACTTACGTTGACTTTCCGCGCTTTTTCCTCTGTGTTGTTTCTGGTACTCGACACTCTAGCTTCATTCGAGAACATCTGCGACAATTAATTTTTGTCCTTGTTTTGAAACGGGATATTTCCTCACCTTGAACAGCTATTCTCTGATCTTCCAGCTCCTGAATTAGGCCACTGACACTTCATCTTTAATCGGGCACAGTTGACGCAAGCTCTCGTCTTGGTCTGTTCTGCACCGGACCGGGCGCTTTCGCCGGTCCGACTGACGAGGCAGTCCTCCATGGCGACACACAGAAGAGGAGTTACAAAAGACAATGAGTACGCCAAGAACTAGAGAAAGTTTAAACAAAGGAGTAATATTTCCGAAAAAATAACTAAACGAGGAATACTACGGAGGTTGAACAAAGTCGCGAGGTCCGGAGGTAAGGGGGCATGTTGATGTTCAATATGATAAACCCGGGGGTCGGAGGACTTTTTAATGACCGGTGTTGCCTGTTTTGGTGACTGAGCTGACGATTTGACCCAGTTTTCTTGCTGACGGTTCGGACTCCGGGTGTTAAAATAATGTCCGGTGTCCGACTTTATCTTGCCTACCCTGTAATAAAATCCTCTCTTCCAGCTTTTAATGCCTCGATGAAAGACTCTATTAATGTGTTAGAAACCATCTGCTAGAACCAAAGGATCAGGTCTTACCTCCGAGTTTCCAACGAGTACTGAATGATTCGAGAGTACTTCGCAGCTCCTTCAGGTGCTCGCCCGCAAGGCCGTCCACGTATAGTCGATCCATCCGAATGGCAGCCCCCTGCAAGCAACACATCCCTAGAAAACAAGGTCGACTGGTGTTGCTCCAACCCTTATCGCGAACAATCTCGCCCTCGGTGTGAAATGTGTCAAACACCATATTGTACACACTTTGAACAGCAGAATATGCAGCCGGGTTGCTGAGGGCGGATATCTGTGTGTTGTGAAGGCAGTACAAGATGGCCAAGGCGCTACTCGCAACGTCAGCCTAAGCATATATTCTAAAACTGAGAAGGGACACTTGCCTGAGAGACATGGCTACCGTCTCGCATAATGGAAATGACTTGCCCTGTGTTCTTGTTATGACAGAGCTTACCAGCCTGTGGAGGTTTGTTTCTGCTTCTTCTCTTTGCGCTGGGTCTGAGTTGACCATTGCGTCAAGTATCTCGCCAATATGCAGCGCGACTTGTGCCCGTGCCACAAACTTCCGGGGTAAATCGTCACCGTAGAGATCCTCATCTGAAGCTTTGCTAACTGCGGCACTTGCGAATTGGTGGTTGAAGCCAACGGACTGTGGGATACTGTATTCGAAGTCGGATAGCATGATGGTTCTATTATCGTCATTGGTATACCTCTTAGTCAAGTTTGTTTGCTCATGGCGACACATACCTGTCAAGAAGGATGATCCCGCTCCAACAGAGATCAAGTTGTGTTATCGCAGTTCTTTTCCCGTTGTCTTGATCACAGCTGTTCAACTTCGCGCCTAGGCTGAGCTGTTGTGCGAGACTCGTACACACGCCAAGAGTACCATAGGCATCCTTGCTCATGCCATGGCCAAGTTCGTATGCAACTAGTAGAAGACCAGATTGAAGCAGGGCAATATTTGAGCTTTGACATGATGTCTGGAGGAGAAAGAATAGACGCCTAGCAGTGCGGTATAAAGCAGACCTGACTGAATGGTTTGGATGCTGGCATGGTTGGTGTATAAAGATGTAAATGCAGAGAAGTGAAAGTGCAACAATATCGTTTTGATGTCCTGGGTATCCCAAAAGGGGGCTTATATCAAGATACAACTGGTCCTTATCCAATATGGGAAGCCAGCTATGCGCAATGGCAAAGTAAGTCTCAAGGGTGGTGGGCAGATCTACGCCGCCAGCGCTGAAAATGTCTTGGACAAGTGTAGATAGTGTAGGCTGAGCATGGCTACCTTGTTCACCAACACCATCGTCACTCACACAGGCTGCCCATACCAAGTATCGTTCGGCCAGCAAGGATAGGTCGAAACTGCACGAATCTCGAACATGTACAAGCTCGGCCGCTTCTACCTGCGTTCCCGGAGAAAAGGGACTTGTCTGGGAGGTAGCCGTTGCTTTATAATCACAAGAAACCGCCTTTCTGTGTCATGATCAGTGTTGCTCAGAGGATGGTGGAGAATAAAGGACGTACGAGGTGCAGCGGGAGCATTGCGGGAGGAGCCTATCACATCGCTGCTTCTGGCGTCTGCAGTTGAAACAGGATCCTGGAGCTAGGTGATTTGGAGAATGCATGGTGTAAAGAAAAAGATGAAGAGTTGTAAGCTTGCCTGACTTATAACCTGAACAAGGGTCGGCCGAGGGATGTCTTTGAGAAGGACCTGTCAAGCTTTTGACTACGTCTGCATCGGGAATAGCTTCATAGATGAGTTGGAGCTAGCAGGGGTCGGCCGATACCTGTACATGGAGCTCCGGGATCCAGATAGCTCCCCTAGGTATGGGAAGTGATGGTGTTCTTGATGTTGGGTCTTGATGCTGGCATCCATTCATAACTGAGACTTTGGTTGCGGGGCCTCTTTTGAGGATGCCGTTGAAATTAATAAACAATGCATAAGAATGGTGCAATCAAGGATATTGGGGTGCTTGCGCTTGACGAGAGGCGGGGGGGTGACCTCGAAGCTTGGTCATCTTGTGGTACGCAAGGAGATTTTACAAAGGTTTCCGAGTGTTTGGAAGCTATGGATATTTTATGTAAATTTTCCGAGCGCTGAGTCAATAGCATGTTTTACATGCACACATGAAGTCATCCCTCCTGGACTGGACAAACGTAGCTTTCCTCTGTGCCGGATGAGTGGGGCCGCGTTGCCCGCGTCGGGACGGAGCCCGATTCACGTCATGGGCAGGGGTTGTCCGTAGCGTCCGACATCAACAACAAGTGTGTGTGTATTGGAAATAGACATGAAGTCAAATTCGACTTGGACGATCATACTATATCCCAGAGACCAGATTGTGTATAAATAAGACGGTCTAGTCGTCTCTAAAAAGAATACTCTATAGCAACAAAACAACATCCATCTCAACAATCACAACTCTCTTCTCAATAAATCTGCACTCTAACAAGTCACAATGGCTACTCCCACTTCTACCAGAGCTTGGTCTGTCCACAAAATCGACTCTAACAGCTTCGATGGATTGGAGCTGAAGGAGAATGTTCCTCTCCCCAAGCTTGGCGACCATGATGTTTTGGTTCAGATCGAGGCTGTTTCTCTCAACTATAGAGAGCTTGCCATCCCAAAGGTAGGACCGATAACGCATTGTATTAGTAAATGGTTGTTAACTTTACTGTAGGGTCTCTACCCTTTCGCAATGAGCCTGCCTGTCGTTCCTGGCTCGGATTCCTCCGGCATTGCTGTGGCGGTTGGTTCCAAGGTTACCAGTATTGCCAAGGGCGATAGGGTATGCACACTCTTCAACGAACTTCATCAGACTGGTGAAATCACTCCCGAAGGAGTAGGAAGTGGCCTTGGAGGAGCCGTCGACGGCACACTACGCCACTACGGCGTCTTCCCCGAACACGGTCTTGTTCAGGCACCGCAGTCCCTGAACGCTATTGAAGCCAGTACCTTGACCTGTGCCCCTCTGACGGCGTGGAATGCTCTATATGGACTGCAGTCCAAGGCCGTCAGGGCAGGTGACTGGGTTCTGACCCAAGGCACCGGCGGAGTGAGTCTCGCAGCCATCCAATTTGCCGTCGCTGCTGGTGCCACCGTCGTGGCCACCACATCTTCAAACGACAAAGTCGACGCCCTCAAGAAGCTGGGAGCTTCTCACGTCATAAACTACCGCGAGACACCAAACTGGGGCGAAGCCGCACGAGCGCTGACACCCAAGGGTCTAGGTTTCGACCACATCCTCGAAATTGGTGGTGCGGCTAGCATTGCGCAGTCCCTCAAGGGCATCAAGCTCGGCGGTGTAATCACCATCATCGGATTCCTCACGTCATCTGACGATCAACCTCCTCTGATGGCTGCTCTTAACCATCTGTGCATTGTTCGTGGTATCTTTGTTGGATCCAAGGTTCAGTTTGAGGAGATGAACCGTGCTATTGACTCGATCAAGATGAAGCCTGTGGTTGATCCCAAGATCTTTTCTTTTGAGCAGGTTAAGGAGGCTTATCAGTATCAGTGGGATAGGAAGAACTTTGGAAAGGTTGTTGTGCAGATTGGAAACTGAGAGTTTGTGTACGATAGAGTCAGTGGGGCGGGGAGGAAAGTTACAAGTTGCGATTGACACTGGCATTCAACTCCAGGTTAATCGTAAATAAATTGAGTATTAACTATCATGAAAAGAATTCGATTGATGGAGTCATCTTACGAGAGTGATCAGTGAAAGGGTATCACATGGTGCAATGCCAAAAGAAATTCCTAGAAGAAAGGTTTATTAACTATCTAACTCTTTGGCCCCAAGTTGATTTAGGGCAGTGTTCTCATAAATGGACAAAGGCAGAGGTTAAGCTCAAACCATGTCATCTCAACCAAGTCGTGCTTGTGAGTCCGTGTGTGGTATTGTTTGACAAAGGAAATCTAGAGCCTTCTTTGTGGCTCGCCAATAAGTTATCATCGGAATAGCCTCGTCATCTTCATCGGCGGTAAACTCACCTTGTCCTTTCGGTGGTGTCTTGTAAACACTCGAGTTTAGGCCGTTTAGGATTTGGGCATTGTCGTT
The DNA here is from genome assembly GCA_013186415.1 of Fusarium sp. NRRL 66088. Taxonomy (NCBI): domain Eukaryota; kingdom Fungi; phylum Ascomycota; class Sordariomycetes; order Hypocreales; family Nectriaceae; genus Fusarium; species Fusarium sp. NRRL 66088. The sequence continues at coordinate 18,946 of JABCKD010000937.1, read as the reverse complement.
CTGGTTCTCGTTGTTGCTTGGGCTTTGGTCAAGCGTGGTCGGAGGACTGTTATTGTCTGCTCAAAGTCAGCATATTCATCCTCGAGTAGTTCAGAGTTTACTCCCCCTTGCCCATCTCGCCGCTGCAGTCTTCGTTCTGAGGACTGCCAGCCTCAGGGTTAGAGGAGGCTGGGGCGTCAGAGGGAGAGTCTTTGCTCGACTCACCAATCGTCTCGGTCGAGGTATTCGCGTCATCTTGACCATCATTTTCCTGCTTCTTGTTAGCAGAAACCCGACCCTTCTTTGTGGTCTTACCAACCTTTGTTTCGTTCTCGAGACCGTCGTCGGTAGTGGAGGTCTGGGCAACATCAGAAGAGTTGCGGGCGGTTCGGCGACGGAGGCGTCGCTGGTCGCGGCGGCTGAGGGGTTCGGGCTCTGCAGCCGCCTCGGGGGCGTTTTCGTAGAGTGGGAGGTTCGAGTTTTCCCGGGTGGGACGGATTTCCTTCTGCCAGGACATGGTGGATGAAGTGGTTGCGGTTTGGTGTTATCGTGAGATTTGTCGTGAGCGTTGTGGTCAAAGGTGAGTCGAGAAAAAAAGAAGTGGATGAAAGGGGAGTCAGGCGTATTTATACTCGCAGGGGTGAAGCACTTGTTCACTTGCCCTCGCTTTGTTTCAAGATGAAATGTAGTTGTTCAGTTGTCAATGACACTGTGCCAACTATGTGCTGGTTATAATTCACTTTGGCTGACGTGAAGAGCAGCTTACTTGGGGTGAATGGTTGTGAACAGGTGAGTGTGGAAGATTCCAGAAAATAATTGCTGCCTGGAATTACTGCACTTAAGGGGACAGGAAAAAAAACAGTCAAGTGTTTGATAGTTGTACGGGAAGTTGCTGGTTTGTTTGCTTGCAACTGTCATGTGTGTGTGCACGTTACGGGATTGCCTGCAGCCGGCCGCCCGATGATTTCAGGGACAAGTCATCTGTGCTAGACTCGAGTACACGGCTACTAGGCGAACTGTGAAAGGGTAATTGCGATTTATGCTGCCAAATGATGGTTCCTAAAAGCCACTTGCATAAGAAGTATGCTTGGTAGAGTTATGCTGTTGATTCAAGCTAATGCTTGACACACAGACTTTTAGTGCCTAGGTTCTTATGATCTGGTATAATATACTTATATGTTTAATCGGCATTTATTTTATTCCATCATTGACCGGAAACTTCAACACAAGAATCAAGATAAAGGGCGAGCTGTCTACTACCCAGAACTTCTCCTTATACTTTGTTAAGGCTGCAGTATCTAGTCGCCATTAGTAGCTTTATTCTGGCCCACTGCAAGTATGTTGCGAATTTCTATCAACTCGCCAAGCTGGTATGTCAAATATCTACTCGCTCGCTGAGCGTAGGCTTCTGGGGCGGGTTGGAGGGTTGTTGATGTACCATTGCTGTCTGGTTATCGACCAGGGTGTCGAGATAGTTATTTATTAACCTGGTTATTGCGATTGGTCATGTGGTAACATCTGCCGCATCCTGACACCACAAGATGCAATAACAAAACATTGCGCTCATTAATTCAGTCTTTTGGTTCATTGCCTGATTCTTCTTCTTTCTTTCTTTATTTTCTCCCTCTTGTTATTGTCTCTATGTCACATTTGCTTCTGATTTCGTCTCGTCTGTAATGTCGTCCTGTATCCCTCCCAACTCCGTAGACCCTGACGTCGCAGGGATCGGGGTAAGGCAATACTGACCTACTCTTGAGAGAGAGTATAGAGAAGTTTCACGCGCTTACAGATCATGTGCGAATACAGGTGCTAATCACGTTTGCTGCCTCATCACTCATCACTATCGTGGCAATAGTGGTCGCATACTTCAGACAAGCGCTCCGACCTGATCGATATAACTCACTCGACAAGGTCATCATTGGGCTGGGAGTAGTCAGCCAGGGGGTACGAACACAGCGCATCGCGGCTTTGGAATCTTTCCTCAAAGCCCTCTCCGATCAGCAGTTATTTACTGCCCTGGCCCTTACATTGACGATATATCTTCTTCAGTATGGTGCACCCGGGTTTGATACCAAGGTCTCTGCGTACCCAGTATGCCTAGCAGTCAACATAGCCCTTCTTTCTTCTAGTGTCCACCTGTCCGCTACAACCATTTTACGGGATCATTTCGACAAGCACATGCGACTTCGAGATGTACGAGTTTTGATAATGCTCACGACAATTATTTGTTTACTACCGCAACTCGCCTTGACTCAAATCATGGATCCAAGCGTCACGTTACGATGTGCCCTCCACGCCGACGAACTGATCTCAGATCTGAACCGGAGTGGCGACAAATATGACAGAACAGTATTTTTATCTACGTCTGCAATCATATTGGCTCTCATCTGCGGATATGCACGCAGACTGTTGGAGCTCTACTCGCCGCTCTTTCGGCAATCTCCCGAAAGATGGGTTGCTGGTGTCTTTCACATCGCTTTTCAATGGCCTTCAACCGATCAACAAGAGAAACTCAACCAAGGAGCGGTTTATCACAACGAGGGGCAATCTTTAAAGGTCCTCACATACTCGGGGATTTTGCTACATGGGCAAATCCTACGTATCGTGAGCTCCGAGTTTCGCCAGTCATTTTTCACCCAACTCATTTGGCTTCTTTTCTATACCGTCTTTTCTCTATGCCAGATGGTATTCTTTATCATCTGGAGCCTAGAACCTGGTGAATCGCCCATAAGTCTTTCGTGGGGGTTTGGCCAGGTTCTGCCGCTGGTTCTTCTCGGACTTCCTGTTGTTTCTGCCCTGGAGTTTTACCAAGGTGAGTGAGCTGGCGAGGTTGGTTTTAAATGGCTCTTGACTAACATGAATAAAAGAATGGGCAAGCCATAATCTAGAGAATGGACGACCTATTGAGTTACAAGATACGAGGGCCAGGTCTCACACGCTGAGGGACCTTACTGATTCTCGATCTTCCCCTACTAATGTCCCAGACTGTCAGGTGGGCTTGTACGACTTGTGCTTAGACAGCCACAGGCAGACTACAATTCTTTATACGCGGTTATTTGTGGCTGTTTATGCGGCCCTGGTGATCATCGGTGCTCTGGTGTTTTCTTGGGCCGTCTGGGGCACCTTTGTCAAGTCTTATGAAGCAAGTATCGGTGTGTCATTCTATCTGACTCTGGTGTTTTTTCTTATGCTTGTGCTGAGCCTTATAATCCCTCTGCTGTCAAATCTTTCTTGGATAATATTTCGAAAACGGTTCTCGCAGCCGGTGACGCGGTGATGCTCAAATGGTAGATAGGGCATGTTATTTGACAGTTAGTTAAACGGAATAGAAACTCCCCGAGGGATATTGTCTTGCAGTGGGCTTCTGCTTCGAGACGCATGTTCTTGACGTGGAGTAGGGGCTACAGAAGAAAGACATCCGGGAACAAATTGCGTCACGTGTGCGGTTTAATTTGGATTTGACAAGATAGGAAATTGCCGAGATACTGGCAGCATCCACCCTTCGTATCAAGTACCGAATCAGGATTGCATTGCGGAGGATCGACGCTCAAGGATGAGTCAAGAGATGTCGTCTAGCAATGACAGAATCCTTATGTTGTGAGGATGGGGCTGAGGTCAGGTCATAACTCAACATGAAACCAACCCTGCAATTTTGTCTGGGGCTGAATCGGAAACCTCGACTTTGGTCAACTACTTTGCAAATTTGGGGCTGCCATTCAAACCCCGGTAAGGCTAAACGAGAGAAGCTTGTACACGAGGAACCAACATTTGAGCATTGTGCTCGCACCACTCATTTGAGAGGGAATTGTGCGCCGGTACCAATCTCTTGAAACAGCCCCAATCTAAAAATCTTGCGACGGATTCTTCAGCTGCAAAATCTGGTCCGTGGGTGGCTATACGGACCTACTTGATAGACCGGGGTCAACCAACACCACCACCAAAACACCCGAAGGATTCGGTCTAATCTCCAGATGTTTCAAGATGCATTTAACCTGTTATTTAACCTGTTTCTCCCGCATCTAGAATCTTGTCACATTTTCTTCATCTCTATCAATAATTCATATTCCTTCACCATGGTGTACAGTTCTCTTATTCATGCTGCCGCTCATCTCGCGCGACGAGGAGCAACCTCCTCTTCAGACGACGAGACATGGACCGATGAGATGTGCGTGGGCCATCCAATCACGCACGATATTCGATATCCCAACCAAGGAGCCACCGTTTATACGGGAGAACAGATTAATCTCTCATGGCAGAGTGATTTCAACGTGACTAGGAAGCTCACGCAGAAGTGGAGCGCTGAACTCAGAGACTTTACCAATATGAGTTTCCCAGAAGCATGGAGATACCAAATCTTTTGTGAGTAAACGAGTCTTTCTCTGTTAAACTGTGTGAGGTGGTTATCTGACCAAGATTTAGCCAATGTGACATTCAATTATCCATCGGACGATTGGACTCTGTGGAACGATCATTGCGAAGAATACTGGACTTTGATCGAACGCAACTGGACAATTCCTGAGGATCTGGACTTAAAGAGCGGCAAGTTTGCCATCATTTTCAGAAACGAGACGGATCCGGCAAATAGGACAGCTGTTCTTAGCGACTTGTTCTTTATTCAGAACAATGAAACCTCAACGACGACAGCACCTACGCAAACTGTTACCGTCACTATTGCGACCCCGGCGGCGACGAATGGAGGTACAGAGACTATGGAGAGTACACCGGCGCCGACTAATGATGGGGGTCTTTCTTCTGGGGTGAAAACTGGCATTAGTGTTGGTGTTGCAGCGTTGACGACTTTGTTGTTGCTTGGTCTTTAGAGTTTTGGTAGAGTTTTGGTGAACAAGTGCCTACTGCGTTGAACGTCATGTTGGAGGGATGGAGTCTTTCAGGCTGTCCTGGTTGGCAGAACCCTTGCTGGATAATGGGTAATTTCTTCTAAAACTCTTCTTTGTACAAAAATTAGTTTAGATATCCACTTCAAGTCCAATGTGGGCTTGAGACTACACCATTTCATGTGTTCAATCCAATTCGATTATACCCTCGACCCTCCGTCTCTTGACCGATTTCTTAATGTTCAACATTATGTCAAAGACTTGGATGTGATGGCTCTTGTTCCCAGACCAATGCGGTCTGAACAAAGAGAGAATGACATGTTCATAACTCGAACACTTACAACTTAGATATCATCAAATTTTTAACAAAGAATACCGCAATTTCCGAGAATGCATAAGAACTCGCCATCATTCCTCATTTCTTATCGCTTCCTTCACCATCATCCACAGCTAACAAGTAACTAGAAACGTCACCATGTCTCAAGCTACGTCACCTCAAAGTGAAGAAAAGGCCCTGGTGCCAGTGACCGATGAGCCTCTAAATGGCAAGACATTCACTAATTGCGATGGCCGCGTTATCGCTGGCTGGTCTTGCGCCCAAGCTCTCAAGGACATCGAGTCCAAGACGCTCAACGATAAAAATCGACGAATCGAGGCCGATGATGCCGACTACCGTTGCCGCAATATCAACCCAACCTCAGTCAACAACTGCGAACGCTGCGGCGCCATGTTTATCGAGGGTACAGAGGTCCTAGATAAGGAAGGCAAGGTGGTTGCAACGCTCAAGCTGGGGAGCCATTATTACTGGGAGTACGAGGAGGGATACTACCTAGGCCCGTAATCCTAAGCTCAAACGGCACTGCCATTTTCCCGGTTCCTCTTATGATGATGAGCTTGAGCCGAGAAAGAAAGAGCGTGAGCGTAGAAGATCTGATTAGTAGCGTAGATAATCACTACTGATAAATACACACAGTTCAACTGATTTACCCTTTAATATGACCATTAGCAAGTGAGTGTTAGATGAAGAGATGTTCTCCTCGGCTGAACCTGGCTATAGTCGATGTATCGAGTTGGTCAACTTGTGACTTGATAGTTGATCCAGACGCTGTTCTGAAAATAGCCCCTGTGGGAGCCTTCCAGACAAAGGCGTCCGTACTTGTTCAATATATGGCTCAATAAAGAGGCACCCATGATCTGACGCTAGGACCAATCATGTGTTGATAGAGGTGATGAACTGGTTTTTGTGATTTGGCCAATAGAGATGGAATTTACAACGCAGACAAATGCATGAAACAAGGCATGTCGTGTCACAGGTGTGCGTTCATTCCGAAAGTTACACTTGAACATGACCAAAGAAAATGAACCCGAATAATCATGAATTTTTTGTATCCTTTGGGCGATTATATATGTAGCACCTGTTCGACTTGTTCTCTCGCTGTCTTTCTCTAGCCCGCCCAGTTATCCGCCAAACCGACAACGACGACACAACACGGCAACGCTCACGAGAAGAAACTACCCAGAACCATCGCACAACGTCCATAAATATGGTCCAAGTCACCAACTTCATACAGTCAGATCACAGCCAGTGGCGCTGCAAGAAGTGCAAGCGCCGAAACCGCATGTCGGCCGCTCACTGTCGGCACTGCAAACGGAGCCGAAGACTCGGAACCAAGGCCCTCAACGATGCTGGGATCGTGATTGGGAAACTGAGGATAGTTAATACTGTTGGTGATGAGTTTTGGGAGTATTTCGACATTATCACGGTTGTCGCTGAGGAGTGATAGGGTGTTGGCGGTGTTCTCGTCGGTGATGGTGAGATGTCACGCCGTGGGCTGGATCAGATACGTGGATAGTGATATGGCGAACAATAGATGGAGTCAAAGTGAATAAAATCAAAGGACCCTTTGTTCTCTCAAATTTCTAACATATAAAGCCCGTAGGCCTTACCAAAAAGTGTCCGCTTCCTCTCCATCAATAAGACAAAGCTACTAACAAACAGCAACAACTACAAAACCTACAAAGGAAACATTTTCTTTGCTATATAAAATGCCTACCACAGTCACTAAAACCGTCCGCGACGACCACACCAAGTGGCGCTGCAAGCACTGCCAGAAGATCAACGACATGGGCGTCACGCACTGCACCAGGTGCAACAGGAAGCGCGGCATTGGCGCGCAGGCCATCAACCAAGAGAATAGCATGATTGGAGAGCTGCAGATTACAAACACTGATGGCGACGAGTTTTGGGAGTATGGTGACTACATTGAGGTTGTATATGGGTAGGTCGAGGGGGTTTTTGGACCTGGGTTCTCGGTTTGTGATACAAGGTTTTGAGCAGTAGCGAAGACAATAAAGAAACTTGAGTAAAACCGGTTGCTTTATAGATGTGTTTTGCTGTGCGTTTCGCTTTTGGCATTTTCGACGCTCACTCTCTTCATCACAAGGCCATCAATTAGATCCTTAAAAGAAGTAGGCAAATATTGCAGAGTAATCTCCACTTTCTTTACCTTTGAGTATATGCAAGTCATTCATATAGTGGCATTGGTGTAAAAGACAATGTTCTCAGCTGTCCGGGCCGGTCATATCCACTAGGCTTGCCAGGTGACCGGAATATCGCCCTGTCTAGATCCTCACCATGACCGGTATATTACATCCGATACGTATGGACTTTCATTCCATGCTTATTAACAAGGATCCAATCGGTTGTCTTGAGCAAGCACCCTGGTTTGCTTCATGCCCTGTGCATGTGCATAGAGTCTAGCTCACCGGGTCCCCAGGGTCTGTTCTCGTGCAGATTCACCGTTGAGACCAATGCAAGTCACTGTGGGCCAGCGATATGATATGTATTTATGTACGTAGTACATACGTGCACCCGTTAATAGCCGAGCAAGCTCTATTTTTGCTTTTGCTAGTTGGACAGGGGATATCTCGGCCAAGGCATATCCGAGCTGAGATCGGAAATAGGGGCTTGGTGGCTCGGGAGAGAACCCGAGGAATTTGGTGAGTGAGAAGAGAACAAGGTGGTCCAGATGGAAAGAAGGATTAGGGATCAGGTACTGGTCGCCGACACTGACAACTTGATATAGGATAATAAGACTCATGCCAATGGCCATTTATTCGTTCAGGTCGTCGGAAATTAGCCTCAATAAGATGTGGAGTGCGACGAGATGGGCGTTTTACGAGGGACAATAGATAAGATGCCTATTTAACGCGCATACTGTAGAGTTTATGCTTTCTAAAGATCTATGCAGTTCTAGGAGGCGGTGTTGCCTTGCTGGTGTGTGGGCTTGAAGGTGTCGCACAACCATCTTCAAGAAGCAGCCAGCGGCATACCTGGGACCATGGATAAACACCTGTAGTAAGGGCCAATAGTCATATAAAAAGCCTATCACAATACAATTATATCCAAACGGACCGAAAACGAGAGTTTAGACCAAAACCTTGATCACCTGAATACAGTTATGCCGCTTCCGACTATCTTAAACTAATGCTGCGCTGTCAAAGCAAAAATCCTACCGCATGATCATGATACTACTCGTAAACGTATAGACTATGTACAAAGAATTATACCGTCGACGCTTGAAAGTGCCTTAGCCAGGAAAACCTGGACCCAAACCCTCAGCGTACGTGTTGGAGAGGTTGCTCCAGTCAATGTCCCACCACAGCTGATCGGATATCAGCTCATAGAACCCGACATCACCGAAGCTAGGCTGCAGCTCCCATGGATCTGTAATAGTGGCATCAGGGTCCATCATTGGCTGGTCTGCCTGAGACGAAACCTCTTTCACCATGGCCTCGACATCTGTCAAGAGAGACTCATGGTCTTTGGCAGAAGGGTTACCGCTTCGTGCCATGTCTTCGAGTATAGCTCGGGAGTCGGTGTACAGTCGTGCATCGGATTCGGACTTTGGGCCCCGGGGATCGATCGATGGGATGTTGGAGAGCGAGAGGATGGCCAGGGCCGAAAACGTATGGATAGAATCCCAGTAACCGTATTTAGCTGTTCGACAAAGTTGGCTTGAGTTTAATAGAATGGAAAGGGAGGGTAGTCTGACCAATCTTGCTATTTGTCGAAAGATCAAGAAGAATGATGCAGTTGTTCCTGGCCGCTTCGAGACACTGTATCTTGATGGCTTGTATCTGATCGCAGGCCGTTGTCATGCTCTGTGTCGGCTTGCCCAAACGTTCCTGCATGATGCCGGATAGCTCTTGAAGGAAGAAAGGACGCAACAGGACAGTGAAGCACTGGTGCCAGTGAGTATTTGCACGTAAACGTGACAAACGTCGACGAGCAAACATACCTGGTGATATCGCAGATACAAGGACGCAAGACCTCTGGCACATGGTAGGTTGAACATGGTCTGGCAAGTATCAAAACGAAGACCCATGTGACCAGGTAAAGTCTCTTTCCAATTCTGCAAGAGAACCAGACAAGGATGTATAGCGTTGAGGATGGAGTGATAGTCAGGGGTTCGTAGTAGACCAGTCACCGTATCCCACACCCTGCGTTTGATCTCGCAGAGTTGGATCTGAGCGGCCAGAATGGCAGGATCAAAGAACTGATCCATGTCTTCTGACATTAGACCGGCAGAAGAAGGGAGGGAAACTGCTTGTGGAATCGTCCACTGTGTGGGGGTTAGGCCAAGTTCCGTGGCCACCATTCTGTCCATGCAGTATGACGTCCACCAGAGTCTTCGCATATGTTCGCTCGCAACTCGCTGATGATGGCTGCTCTGGTTTGCCGCATCTTTTGACTGGTATGGTTGAGCCTTGTCGAGATGTAGTAGCTTCGCCAGAGTGATGCTCTGGCTGGCGTAGAGAAAGGCCGTCTTCCGTCGGTTTAGGGAGTAGCAGTAGAACGCCTATTCCCGGAGAGTTAGTCTATCCTCTCGCGCCCCTATTAGCTTCGATGTATCACTCACCATCAGATTCAAAGCTTCAATATCCTCCAGAATTGGTTCCTCGGAGGATATCTTGAATAGGAGCACTGCTTGCTCGAATAGATCCGATCCCGGGGGTAGAAGCGTCAAGGTCCGAGAGCTTTCTCCTTGAGATCCTGAACCAGACCTTGGCCGCTCCTCGGAAGAATTAGACACCTCGCTGTATACAAACGTCTGAGCCAGAGCTAGAACGACAGAAACCCGGCAGAACCAGTTCCTGTCGCCAGACTGACTGATAGGATGAGAGTAGGTCAGAGACAATCGCTCTCGGAAGTCTCTACGGAGAAACCAGTGATAATCGCAGAAGATATCTTCGAAAATGTCGAGGAGGCGTAGAGCATAGGGTTTGGGTGGTAGTTTGACCGAAACCTCGGGTTCTGGTATGCACACTGATGAGCAAGATATCCAGCCAGCAAGAAGAGACTCAAAGGTTTCATCCTACTCACGGTGAAAGTCGGATTTCAGACGTAGATAGGTGTAACCGCTCTCATTGCCAGTCCCCAGCGGTTGGCACATGTCGGATTGAACAAAAGGATGCAACGAAGAGGAGAGGTCCTTGAGCTTCTGGATGAAGCGCTCGGCGCTGCAGTCTTCTCTGAGATGACTCCTGGCAGCCCGGTTGTCGCTGACAGGTGAGTAGTCGGTCGTCTCATGTCTGTGGTCGGAGGTGAAGAAGCTGGACTGGGTATCGGCAGAGGAGGAGAACTCGGCGGCGCTGACGCTGGCGCTGGACTGACGGTTGAGACTGGCCTCTCCCTCAATCTCGCGCAGGTAGCTCTCTGGTACAGCGATGAACTTTTCTTTCTTGGGGTAGATGCATTCTCGGTTGCGCAGGGTGCAGCGGTTGCAGGGAGTTCCTGTGGAGGTTTGAGTGAGCTGGGTCAAAAGTGAGCTATCATGAACAAAACAAACCGCCGCTGCACTTTAGCTTTTGGGCGTGGCATGCCGTACAGGCCACAGCATTGCGGCCCTTGAACTTGCCCATTGCGACCCCATGTTATTGCAACCCAAGCGCTGCGAAATAGGTACCCGGTCAACGAGAGCAAGGCATGGGTGTTTGTTGTTGTTGTTTTTTTTCCTCACCAGACAAGGTCCTGAAAGCTTCACCGCAAATCTTTTGAGGGGAGAACGAGGAATTGTAAAAGAGAATCGTGCGGAGACGCCGCCGTTGGCGAGAAAATGCCCGGGCAGGGGTTTTGTTTGGTTTGGAATATGCTCAGAAGCTAGTGACGTAGGACAAGGCCTCTTTTTGCTCTCTCTCTCTTAGCTACGGGATTTTATCGAGACCCAACTTTGGAGTAGGTACCTCACTTTCACAGTGAAGCAAGCAAGCATGGATGGATGGATGGATGTGGAGCAGAAGGCGACACTGCCACGAGTCGTGTCTCGGGGAGAAAACAGAGCCTCGAGAGGGAGACAACAACGCTAACGCCTGGAGATGATGGTACAAAGTATCAGTAGCGTGGCCACGACCTAAGATCCGTTGGAGCGGATTTGTAGCTTATTGGGTCATTCTATGTGGATCTATAGCGAGCTCGGTCATGTGACTGATCCCTGCGTTTTCTCGGGTTGCATTTCCTGTCTTCTACAGTAGGTACATTCTCTCTACACAACTAGGGGTGTGTATCTAGACTCTCTCTCTCTCTTCTTCCAAGCTTACAAACGACTCCGGCTCCACGTCCAGGGAAGCTTTCCCGCGCCAGGGGCGTTCCTCCCCTTCCATCCCGTCAACTCGGAAAGGTCTCGGAGGGGGAAAGGGTGAGGATCCTGGAAGTTGGCGGGGACCTTGCCGAAGCGCCAGCTCCAGAGGTCGGTCCACTCCTTGGCCAGTTTCCCCTCGAGCATGTCGGCCACGTACTTGCCGATGACGGGGAGGAACTTGAAGCCGTGGTTGGATCCTGCGGTGGCGATGTAGAGGTTCTTGGTTGAGGGGTAGGGGCAGATTCGGAAGTTGAGGTCTTTGGCCATGCCGTCCCTGGGGATGGTTGGTTAGTCGAGAGGAGATGATAGTAGGACGAGAGGTGCTTACCAGCAGAGTCGGGTCGTGACGAATGGTCGATCGGCCAGCTCGGGAATCATCTCGCGTACAAACTGCCTGATCTCATCCTCCAGCTCCTTGGGGCATCCATCGTCCGGATAGTCACCGACAGAGTGTAGGATAGATGTACCAGGTTTATCATGGTTCTTGTAGTTGGTCACAAGTCTCACACTGCAGAGCTTGATAAGGCCGTTCTCGTCGGGAGGAAAGATGATGCCTATCTTGTCAGTACCTGATCAACCAGACCCAAAGGCAGCTCAAACTCACCCTGCTCGAAATCATCGATAATCGGAATGTCCTTGTACTTCTCAACCTCGTGAGGCTCAAGCTGAATGACACAGATTGCCGACGTCTGCGCCACCACGTCCTCGTTTGCGCCGTCGACCAGGGCCGGCAGGCTTGCTCCAGCTGCCACGATAACCATGTCGGCTTGATGGAGCTGACCATTGGCTGCCACGGCACCCCTGCATGTCCCGTCCCGGTCGTACAGTAACTTTTTGATGTGGCCTGCGTCCCCTGTGATGTACCTGGCACCCTTTGCCTGGGCAGCTTGCGCCATTCGGAGGAGAGCTTGACCCGAGGGGACCTGGTGACGAAAGATGATCAGTATACTACTCTGTAGCTTTGAGAGATAAAACTTACCCATCCAGCTTGAGGACTATACAAGTTGGTCCATCCCGGAAACTCTCCGCTCAAGGCAGGCCACTTCTGTCTCATCTGCTCAGCGGACAAGTACTCGACACCAGGACGGTTAGTCCTCCGGGCGAGGTCTTTGGCGTTCTCGAGCCACCCGTTGGTAGCCTCATGTCCGCCCATGACCCATCCCGTCTCCTTGTAGAGACCCTTGAAGAGAGATCCAGGGTCCTTCCAGACGCCCAGGGTCTCGAGGCCAAGCTTGGCGTACAGAGGGTTGGGGTAATCGGCGCGGATGACCTTGTTCAGGTCCGTCGCGGCAGAGTCTCTTGAGGGCGCCTCGAAGCGGTCGACCACTGTGACCTGGTCAAATCCTCTCTCGGCAAGATGGTAGGCGGTTGAGGTTCCAAAGACACCTCCGCCAATGATGAGGACTGATGGTTTGCTGCTCATGGCTGTGAACTTGGAAGGTGTATATGATGGTGATGTGTGAAGATGGTGTTGCTTGATGATGGCTTTAGTCTATTGAACTCTAGTAGTTTATTTATATTCGTCAACCGGCAACTCTTTAAGCAATGTGATCGGCTGTGACAACTCTTCAGCCGATGCAGTAATTCCTCTTCTCTCTCTGTGTTGTTTGCCGTATCGCTTCCTTCACCGGTCGATGGTGTTTCCTCCCCCGCAAAGAGATTGTAATTCCCCAAAAAAGCAAGATAACCGCTCGGACACATGACGAGATAGCGCGTCAAGCACCCAATCAACTCGCCACCCCTTTCACCGGTTTTGCAAGCAAGCAAGTAAAACACCGCGTGGCTAAACGTGGGCATATCCGCGGAAGAGGCGGATGGGATCTCAAAAAAAAGCAGTCGTCGGCCCAGCTGGCGCAAGCGGCCGAAGCAAAGCAAGCCCTCGAAAATCAGTCGGGCACCACCCCCCAGATTCGCTCTAGTGTCACTTCTCGCTGATCAGCCCGGCTCAGCTTGCATTAGCGGCCGATTCCACGCTAGGGCTTGTCGTTCGGCTGACGCGCATTAGCGGCCGGTGGTCTAAAGAAAAGTTTGCAGGGATGAACCCCCTTTGGTTGTGCAGAAGGCTACTGTACTACGTAGCTTGAGCCAAGCCTCGTGAGAAGCCTCAGTTTCTTAGTCTAAGAGCCCGCGACTCATGATAGTGTTTCCCTCGCTTCAACTGACTTCGGCTAGATATCTCTAGCGGCCGAAGAAACCGCCATCATCATGACTGACTCTACCTCGTTATCATGGTTTCCCCGCAATCTCATCCTGGCTTGTACTGCCTGTCATCTGGGGTTCCCCGCGAAAGAGATCGTGCACGCTTGACTCGACTTGGTCGTGTGCTATCTTGATTTGTTCTCTATCTGGCAAGGGCATGGCTATCTGATAGCTTGGATTATCTTACTGGTGTGGTGTTGAAGGTTGTATATAAGGGGGAGGGGGTTCATCAGTTTTGAATCGAGGTTCGATATTGTTGAAGCACAGAGTTTCGTGCCAACTTGATCTTGATCCAAATTCATCTGATACTTTAATCTCCAATTATGGGTTCAGACGTAAAGACAAAGATTCCATCTGACGAGGACCATGGCCTCGGCAAGGTGGTGTCGTTTGTCGAGGAGAACAGTCAGATGCCCGAAATCCTCAGAAACCTCTCTGAAGAGGAGTTCAAGACTCTTGAGAAGAAGCTACTTCGAAAGGTTGACTTGAGGTTGCTCCCAACTATGATTCTCATCTACATCATGAACTATCTTGATAGGTATGTATCCCAAACCAGACGTTGACCTTCTCCACCAACAATAGATTTAGAAACGCGATTGGAGCAGCTCGACTTGGTGGATTGGAAGAAGACTTGAAGTTGGGACCAAACGAATTTCAGGTGAGTTTTCTTCATGTTGATTTAAACTAATTTCTGACTGGTTGCAGACCTGTGTTTCCATTCTCTTTGTTGGCTATATCCTCATGCAAGTACCTTCCAACATGCTTCTCAACAAGATTGGAAAACCTGCCATGTACCTAACCGGATGCATGGTCGTCTGGGTAAGAAACTCCCCAAAATTCAACTATGTAAACTTCAACTAACGTCATATTCTAGGGAATCCTCTGTGCTTGCAGTGGAGCAGCTCAGAACTTTGCCGGCCTCCTCGTAACTCGATTCCTCCTCGGCTTCGTCGAAGCAGCCTTCTACCCCGGTGCCCTAGCCACTCTCAGCGCCTGGTACGTCCGAAGCGAGCTTGGTGTCCGGACCGGCATCTTTTATTGTGGGTCCTTGATCTCGGGAGCCTTCTCGGGTCTGATCGCGGCTGCTATAATGGATAACCTCGACGGCGCTCATGGACTTCTCGCCTGGCGTTGGGTTTTCATCATTGAAGGCTCTGCAACTGTCGTAATCTCCATCTTTGCATTCTTCATTCTTCCGGATTTCCCTGCGAATACGAAATGGCTTACAGAGCAAGAACGAGCTCTTGCAATGTGGCGGATGGAGAAGGATGCTGCAGGAGAACAAGATTGGACTGAAGGATCCAAGCAGCCACTCTTTGAAGGCTTCAAGCTTCTTATCAAAGACCCCAAGAACTGGATCCTCGTCGTGGTCGTCTACGGAGCAGCCAGCGCCATCGCCATCAACAGCTTCTTCCCCACCGTGGTCAAGAGCATGGGCAAGGATCGAAACACAACCCTGCTTCTCACGGCTCCACCATATCTGTTTGCCTGTATCGTCTGCGCTCTTGTGTCTTGGAGTGCGGATCGAACTAGAGAGAGGTACTGGCATACGGTTATTCCCATCTCTTGCGCTCTGGCTGGCTTCATCATCTCTGCTGCTACTTCTGGTATTGGACCTCGATACTTTGGAGCCATGATCATGCTTCCGGGTATTTACACTGGTTTCAACATGGCCATGGTTTGGACAGCCAACACCATCTTCCGTCCCGTGTCCAAGCGAGCTGCGGCAGTGGCTTTCAACAACGCCATGGCCACCATCTGCAGCATCTACGGTTCGTATCTCTACCCAAACAACGCCGGGCCTCGATTCGTCTTGGCCTTTAGTGTCAACGGTGCGATGGCAGTTGTTGCAATTATTGCTGCTACTGTTCTCCACTTTTATCTCAAGCGTGAGAACAAGAGGCTTGAGGAGAGGGAGAGGGAGGAGGAGGCTGCTGGACGTGGTGTTGTTGGCAGTGGGTTCCGATACCTCACTTAAGGGGTTAAGAGTTGCCAATCTGATTCTGATTATTTATTGGACGATTCAGGATATATCAACTGGTATTTAAGTTGGGTGTATTGTATTACCAATCTATCACTTCAAGCTTAAATGCCAATACATGACCTACATAGTTGCTCGCAGACAGGTTCAACACGTGACGGGTTTATATCAAAGCAGTCAACAAGATGGATATCCATGGCCTCATTAGCGTTGCATTGACTATTCCTTCCGTTTCCCCGGTTGCTAGTATCTCTCTACATATCGCTCAGACCTCTGAGCTGGTGGGTTTGATGGGTCTACAAAAACTGGGAACAAGCGGACACACCACGAGAATGTAAGCGGGATGAAACTGCTGACGGTTTCAAGATGACAAGTGGTTTATCCCATGGCTACTTTGTCCAGTCCCGTCCAAGTGTGATCAAAATATGCAGAATCATATGGGGTGTGTACAACCGTCCGCGGGAATAGCATCGGCCTCAATTTTGATGAAAAGCTGCAAGGCTAAAGAAGACGCAGAAGAAGTGTGTATTGGAGCTACCTATGCCCAGCCGGCTCCCCCGCGAGAAGGGGTTCCCTTGCTCTGTCAGTATTGGCCTGTTTGACTTGCATAAAAGCCACACACCTCCATCACCCATCCCGTGTTTTTTTAACCAGCATATGGTGGCTTGCAAACACGTCGTCATCTCACACCTCATCCGCAGCGGGAAGAAACCACCTCATCGACACGATCTGCAGAATGTACAACAAAATGCGAGGAGAGAGTAAAATAATAATAATAATAATAATAATAATATCCTGCCGCTTGTTCCCGCCCGTTTGTTGCAGCTTACGCTTCTTTCTCCAGACCGGTGTGGAGAGCCTCTCATTTCTTTTTCCCCTCCCCCCTTAACCCCCCCCGTGGCACTGAGACGGGCCCTAAATTTACCGCGCCACTCCATTTTCTCTCTCTCTCCCGTGTCTGTGTTCAGTTTATTATACGTGGATCAGTGGGAATTAGCGGCTCACATGCTCTCAGAGACATGCAAGAAATAATTGGTGCCTGGGTTGCAGTTTTGCGTGGGCGGGGGATGGAAAAGCAAGCACTGTAGATTCGTACTATGTGGGTTTTCTTCTTTCTTTTCTTTTCTTTTCTTTCAATGTTTCTTGATTTTTCAGCAGGTCAGGGTTATGGGTTGTAATTGAGATTTACTTTGATCGAGATCTGGGCAAGATAAGACATTTTCGTCTGAGTCGTCTCTCACGCTCTGACTATCAGATATCACGTTTGATAGCATCTCTCTCTCTCTCTCCATCTCCATCTCTCCCCCATCATGACCAATTCAAGTGGAGGACCCCGAGATGCAACCATTCGGCGGATTCTGCGTGGGTTACCGATCCATCGTTCCGGGTGCATTAGCGCCGTCAACGGCTTCTCACTTGTTTTTTTGCCACGCTCGACCCTGAATCCCTGAGATTGAGATGAGGGGAGAGGAGGAGGGGAGTGGGAGTGGGTTGTGAGGGGGGAAGGGAACCAAAGCGGCTCCGCTAGGATCCCTCTTGTCGCCTTTGTTTTTGTTCACCGCTGTGTAACAATTCCCGGTTCGATTCCCGGTGTCTTTTTTTTTTTCCCTCTCTCGTCTCGCCTCTCGCCTCGTGCTCTCTTGTGGGGAAGAGGGAGGAGGGCCACCAACAACACACCCCTGCTTAAAAAAGGATTGCTCAAACTGACAGACAGTTTCGGGCAACGCCGGGACGAGAAAAGAGATAAGAGGCGACAGAGGGGAGCAGAGTCAACTTGACTTGATTGCCAGGTGTTTGACAGTGAAACTCTGCGGTACGCGCCTTATGTGTTTCCCACCATGCCGCGATTAGCGTTGATATCTCTCTCTCTCTTTCTTTCTCCCTCTCTTGGTTAACCCCCAGCCACCACCTCACACACCAGCCCAACCCACTTTTGCCAAGCGATTTCTTGTTGCAAGTGACCTAGGGAGAGACTCTAACTCGTTCGGCTCTCGAGTTTATTCACGGTAGGCGCGGGTATGTATGTATGCTGACATGGCCGTCTTCAACTCCAATGAAGCTTGTTGATGCCCAAGCAGACCATCACTACGGCACTTTCAACCTTCACATTGAATATCCGTGAAAAGGGTCTAAATAGTGTCACCCATCGCGGGGAAAGAGGGGCCGAAGCCCGGATTCTCGGGATCAGGAATGTGACAAGAAAGCGATATGACAATTGTAAACCCACTGATGTCATCTCGCGCTGCCCAGCTTTTTTCTCTTCTACCGTGCCGTGGGTCCCCTTGGCCTGGCCTTTTTTCTCTGCTGGGAACTGCACGTCAGCAGACACACACACACACACCCCGGATTTCCCAGACCCGACCTAAGGAGGGAGAAATATCGGCAGCTGGAAGTGCCCCCCCCAAGCTAAACCGAGGTAGGGGTCCTGTCTCTTCTAGATCGACGGAGGAACCACGTCGTTGTCGTCTCGGCAGTGGGACTTGGGGGGGACCGACCGGATAGTTGTGAACCGGCGGGCTTTTTTTTTTTTTTTTTCGCTCACCCCTTCTTGTCGATCCGCCACACACTGACAGAAGCCGGGTCGTGGCCGAGAGCACTTGTGATGGATGGCGCCATTATTATGCTTGCCCTGAACGGAGAAGTCTCCAGCCGAGAGAGAAAAGAGAAAAGAGAAAACTCCCAAGACATGGGGGTTTCAGAGCGAGGTGTTCAAGGTCAGCCCAGCATTACAGTACCTACAGTACCGCACCATGTGCCGTGATTCTAGCGGTTCTAGAAGCCCTCCCTCAGACAGGCCACCACCAACCAACCACCCACCCCTCTGTTGTAATGTCGCGGTACGTGCGCTGCTGCTGCTGCTGTTGCTTGGACCGTCGGTGAGCAATTGCACATTGCCCGTATCATCATTAAAACGCAAGCAAACACACAAGAGAGAGAGGCCCTGTTTTTTTTTTTCCTGTGACCGCTCTTGGAGGGGGTCCTTGTTTATTCTTAGCGGAGCTCCCGAAGAAAGGCGGCGCTAACTTTGTACCTTGGCCTTGTTGTCTCTTTTCTCCTTCTCTCAGCTTTCCACAGTCAGTCTCGTCTCTCTCCCCTCCTCCTCCCCCCCTGGTCTCCACCGACTGGGCTGAGGGAAGAGAGTCGTATCTAAGTAATCGCCTCCCGCGGGGCATTAAACATTGCGTTCCCCTCGATCAGTTTCCCTCTTTCGTTCCTTATATTATACCGACATTTTTTTTCTTTCTTTCCCTTGCAAATCGGAATATCAAGTGCTGATATCCCGAACCCCCACGACACACACATATCAACGA